>JAEQBH010007440.1:0-98531 GCA_016808115.1 Tetrastigma voinierianum | reverse complement strand
GGCCCATACCGATTTCAAACAAAATGTAGTCAAATAAAATACATTCACTCAAACGAATAGTTTCATTATCATCAAATTTGCGTTTTAGGCTTGTTTGATTTCTGTTTTTAAAAACATAAAGAATATTATTTTGATGTTCTGAAAATTATTCTTATTATTTGAATTTTGTATTTTTTGCATTTTTTATATTTTTTGTATTTTTCAAAAACAAAATCAAACGTGATTGTTTCATTTTTCGCGACAAAAATTAAGCCAAAAACTCTAACTAAAAAAAGTCTTAAGCGCCTATTTTATTTTTGCTTTTTAAAATTATTCTTGATAACTTTTTTTAAAAACATATTTTATTATTTTTTAAAAATTGTTTTTATTCATAGAATTTAGTGTTTTTCTTGTTTTCTTCATTTTAAAAAAAAACAATTTTAAAAAATAGTATACAAACCTAGCTTAGTTTTCTTTTCTTTTCTTTCCCTTTTGCACTTATGATCGGTAACCGAAGAAGATAGGAGATATTTAATAAATTAATTTAAGGAAGTTTAGAATTACTTAATGGGTATTAAACCAGAACAAAAACTCCCAAATTAAAGATATTAAATTACCCAATATCAACGGATTCAGATTTGATATCATTTAACCCAAATATTTAATTTTTAAAAATAATATCATCCTAGATTCACCTTCCTATTGTCTTCAAATTACCAATCTGCCAAAATCTAACGTTTTCCTTAGAAAAATGTTACTCCATCTGTTACTTCCCATATTTCTTTTTAGCTATAAAAACACCCAACCTCCATTGTTCCACACAAGCCAGACTCTTTCTCGCCAAACAAACAGAAGAAAGAAAATGCCTAGGAAAATTCACAAGTCCCTCCAAGACTACCTCTCCAAGCTCAAAAAACCCACCCCACATATCCAATTCTCTGCAACTAATGCTCTCTCCTCTTCGATTAATCGCATGATATTAGGTTGTAAATACCCTAAATCATTATCATTCGATCAAACAAAAAGCCATGGATCATCATCAGATCATGGCCATGCAGCCACTCTTTCCGACATCGACCGATTTCTCTTCGAGAATTTCAGCTCACTCTATCAGAAAATGATGATGATGATGATGATGATGATGATGATGAAAAAGCTAAGGATATCAAGAATCAAGAAGAAGAGGAAGAAAAGCCAGATGGGGTGTTTTTGTTTGAGTCTCCAAGAATCATAGATCCGCCATTAATGAATATCTGTAGCTCCCGCAGATTTTTCACAACTCCTGGTTCTTCAAGTTCATTAATGGAGGATGCTAGAGCAAGTTTAACAGCATCATCAGAGGAAATTTCCTCTGTTGATTTTTCTTCTTCATCTTCTTGTAATGAAATAAAGGAAGTTTTGCCTCCTCGTGACTGCATTGCAGTGCTGATGCATTCTCCGAATCCGTACGTGGATTTTAGACTCTCCATGCAGGAGATGATTGAGGCTAGATTGCATAGCCATGAAAGGGTTGATTGGGATTTCATGGAGAGGCTTCTCTTCTGTTACTTGAACCTCAATGATAAGGACTCACATAAGCATATTTTACAGGCTTTCGTTGACCTAATCGATGTTTTAAGGCAGAAAACCAACGAAGATCCGGTGAGTGCTCAAGGAAGAAGAGAAGTGAGAAGGAGATGAAGAAAGTTTACGAAAAATTTGAGTCATTTTGTCATATCCCAGAGAAAATTTTACATGCTATTTAATTATGAACATCCATATCAGAATCTATTTAGTATGAACTCCATACCATATGCGCAAACAATGTTTACATGATTGGATACGGAATGATTATCGTTACTCATCTAGACCCGTTGATAAAAAACACAAGCGAGCAGGGCATGGAAACCTAGGGGCTTTGACCGATTTTGGTTTATTCTCCTTAGGGCTCACATGCAATGTGCAATTATTGTAAAGAAGGCTTTTTTTGGAATCAATGAAAACACTTTGATTTTGTTTATTTTGTTTTTGTTTATGATTTAGTTTCTTGTCTTATGTGGATTTCAGTAAGATTTCACGTATTTCAAAAGTGGGTTTGTCTGCTGCATGTTCCCCGGTGCTTCCTATCTTATGTATAGAGCATGTGATCTTCGTAAGCTTCCTTAAGTTAAGGTTGTTGTAGGGACTAGGGAGTGATGCTAATATATATCATTGCTTAGGTTTTTTCAATGCCTATTGTAACCGATTTTGTTGAAAACCTTTTAGGAAACCCTAGACCATAAATTATTAAAATTTTCAAGTTTTTCTAATGGGCAATCTTTGTAATTTAGGGGGGTTTTGTCTTATTTGGATTATATCATACCACAAAAGAAGGGTCTTCAATTTCTACATCCTTCCATCATTTGTACCCTTATTTTTTATTTTTTGTTTTGCAATATAAAAATGCTGTACCCTTATGTTTTTTTTTTTTTTTTTTTTTTGCATAAAATTTAAAACCCCATGTGCCCTTATCCCCTTGTTTGAAATGGGTGTAGGTTTTAAGATGGGAGGATTTAAGAAAACTAGGGGAAATGCTTTTGAATTCAAGAATAGCTTTTGAAAATATAATATTTTGTAGAATAAAATTTTGTTTGGGACTAAAAGTTTAAAACTCCTTAACTCATTCTCTATGTTTTTAAAAATCAATTTTATCATATTACGAATTTTATTTTTAATCCTTTTTTATATTTCATAATTATTTTCTAAAATAATCTTGATGAGAAATAAAACAATGAAAAATATTCTTTAAAAATACTTATTTTAGCACATTGCTTGGTAAAGGAAAGAGGAATAAGATAATGTGATGATCTTACTTCTTTTTTTTCTTTTTTCTTTTCGAAATATTATTTCATTCTTAAATGGAAAGAAAAAATAAATAAAAGTAGTGTATATAATTTTGAGAAGTTATAAAACAGTTGGTTTCCCATCCCAATCCTTGGGATGATAATCCTGTTCAAATTGGAGGAGAAAAGAAAATTGGAGTTTGCCAGTTGTAACAATAAGAAATCGAGAGACTACAAATGAAATTCAGAATGATTATATTTGAAGTAATTATTTGAGTTTGAAATGTGTAATACCTAGAGATTGCAACACGAAACAGTGTTGTTGAAGTCAATAAAATATATGAACATTTGGTGGATTCCATCCGCATATGATGAATTGTGTCACTGAATTCACAGCTCATTGCGTTAATGCAGCCTAAATTTCAGGACATACCTGGCTGCAGATGATCAACCGAAGAAACATTCCCCTTCCCTCCATTTATTTTCCTGGAAAATGATGGAAAATTCAGGGGGAATTAAGGGTCAGTTAAGTTACAAGAAAAGCTTAACTGTTTTTTGTTCTTAAAATAAGAAGAATAAGAAAAATACAGAGTTTGTTCCAAGAAAAGCTTGAATGATAGACACTAATATGCCTGGCATGGCAGCCCATTTTGGCAAGTTATCATTTTCGGCCCATTTTTCGATGCCTATTTTCCCAAACTTCTATATAAACTCTTATTTCCAAGTTTTTAGGGTTTGAACTTTGAGAGAGGGAGGCTCCCTATTCCAGGGTTTTCTCTCCTTGAGCTTAGAACCAATCTTTTAGGGTAGATTTCTTATATTTCTTAGATTTAGAGTGTTTTTGTGAAGAACTTGGTTTGTAATTGAATAATCATTAGAAGCACGACCTTATATAGTGTGGATATCAGCTTGGATCTAGAGATTGAAGATTATTATAGCTTTATCTAAATTTTGTATTTCAATCTCTACTCCTCTTTCAATTTCTGTAGTTTTATGTTGGCCTTAAACATGATTTTGCTAGTTTTGATAGTTGAAATGGTTGGCTAGACATTCTATACAATTGGTTATTGGATGCGATGCTTGATTCATTTAATCTTTAGTTTGGTTTGATGATTTATGCTTGATTTGATGTGTTTACTGTTAATACTTGAAAGATTATGATTTTGGTTAATTGATGCATGCTGAGAATTAGATATTCGATCCTTTTACTATAGTATATTTGGTTACACTTGGATTATGCCATAAAATCTTGTTCTAATTCTCTTAAGGTGTGAATCAACTAATTAGAATTCTAATTAACCTAGTTCGAATTCTCTTAGGATATCCTTGAGGTTCTATCATTGCTTATCAAAATTTATACGTAGCTCTAAATGGCATTCGAAAAGCATCACTCTACGCCTCAGCTGCGAGTCTGATTTGATCGCGGCCAGAATACGAGCCCACCTAGAGCCGAATAACGTGAACGCAAATATCTAATTTCTCAATGAAAGACAGAATGCATACGATCTCATATTGGGCCATACAAGAAATAAAGGGAGCGAGATTTGCCTAAGAGGCTTCTCCCACCTATCGCGCCGCTCAGGTCACACGATAGTACTTCAAGTCTAATCGAAGTTCCCAACCTAAAAGACGGCCTTAATAGTTAAAATTTTTTTACATATCACTCGACACTCTCAGATGTAACCGAATTTTAATCATATTATTTCATGTCTTTCTTCCTTCTTTTTTTTTTTTTTTTTTTTTTTTGAAAAATATGAAGAAGGCTTTTAGAAAACATTTATATTTCTTGTTTGTTCACCGATTTTAAAAACTGTTTTTTTTTTCTTGTTATGGAAAATAAAGAAAACAAAGAACACGCTTAGTTTCCAAATTTTCTGTTCTTAAAAAACATAAAAAAAAAAAAAAAACATTAAATTCATAGAACAAAAATAATTTTCAGAAAACACCAAAATAATATTCTTTATATTTTAAAAAGTTATTCTCAAGAACAGTTTTAAAAAACATATACAAACATGTAAAACAGTTTTAAAAAACCAGAAGAAAGGTGAAGTTTTTGAACAATCATGAATTCCATTCGATGACCAAAGACCTATATGAATCGTGTGGACTTGGAACGACTCATTCCTGGGCTTGAAATAATATGAGTAGACAGATCTACATCCAAACTCAAGATTTAGGCTCACCTGAACAAGATCTCAATTTATCATGAATCAGAAGAATAGGTTAAGTAAATTAGATATATTTGATAATAAAAACTAATACACATGACTTAAAAATTAAAAATAATTTTAATTAATAAAATAACTAATTGTTTTTTTTATTTTTGAGTTAACATCTTTATTTTTACTTTAGTTACTGATTTATCGTTGCAAACTTTACTATTTCTTACAATCTCTATTGTTATGGATTTCATTTGTTGGATAAATTTGTTAATTGAATGATTTAAAATATGTCTAAAGTTAATCTTATCAAACAAGGTAAAGTAAGACTTAATTATTAAATTTCAAGTTAAACAATTTAAATATAAAGCCAAATTAAGTCATTAAATAATAAGCATTAAATTTCACTAATGCTCTAAGGGTAAATTCTTAAATCTAAACCTCAACTTTTTTAATGATAATACAATTTCCTACGCAGTCTTTTTCTCTTTGAATCAAACATAGCCTAATCAAAACAGTTTACAGGAGAAGAGACAAGTGATCACATCACATCATTTATCTCAATGAAAAATAAATTTTACAATAGAATTGAAGACTTCATAAAATGTGATTTTTATTCTGTAATAAAAATAAAAATAAAAACAGTCAATTACAAAACACTTGACTTTAAGCCTCATTAGCTACAATTTGTTTACTCTGAGACCGGGGAACTTGAGATGTTCCTTATCCAGTTTTCCTGCTCCATCCATCCAGATTTTCATTCTCTCTAAGCTGGTACGGTGCAGATTTCTAATCATAATGCATAATAATGAAGAATGGAGAATGGAGTTTTCCGAACCTGAGGGGCACAAATCATACTAAATCGTGTTGGTGATGAGAACCGTGTTTTCTTTCAAATGAGGGTAGATGATTATCTGCTTCAATACCTGGTTAAAACCCATGAATAATCTATAAATATACAGTCTAAGTAGCCGTCTCAAGTGCAATACTTAACAGTAATTAAAACAAGTACTTACATTTTTCTCCTTAAGATGGATATTCTGCCTTTGCCATGCACATTCATGCTCAGAGTTATTAAGTTTCCCCGGATGATTTAAGCTGCACCATGAATATAAAGATTTAGATTCCAAGTTTTGTCCTCAAGGAAATGCAAAAGAACAAGTATTAACCATAAAAACATTAGAACATGACATATAGATACCCAAAACTTCAGGGGCAGCAACCTTGGCAGTCTACTTATAGATACCCAAAACCCAGAGAGGGAATGGTCAGTCTTGGGCATCTCTTCCTCATTCATCTCAACCATTTCCTCATTTTTATTCCTAGGGTTTTCAAAATTTGCATTCCATAAATACAATCTTTAGCCTAATTATCTTGAAATTTGCAATTTGTCTAAGCAATTCAGCATGACTCTTTGCTTTCAATCGAGTTTTGTAGGAGATTTATAGAACTTTCCTTTATTTTTCCAACCAATGCATCTATTTTAGTCCCAAAACAAATAGGGGCTCATTTGGGCTTTTTATATTATCATTTGAACTGTCTATATATTTGTCAACCAGGTAACTATTGCCAAATGAGAGTATGTCATACACTTTGAAAATCCAATTCATTGTTTTAATGCTCTGCTTTCTAAAATTCTATCAAATCATACCCAAAGGAATACCATCATATGCTTGATCTAGGAAACTAAATGTGAAAATTTAGATAAACTTCTTTTGGTCATTGGTACAAAATATTAACACTACGAAAAAGTATTCCTCAAGTGTCAATTGTTTCCTCCTTATCCTTAAGATACTGCTGATATAGAGATTGATACTTTGCAGGGACATAATCCTTGAATCTGTTAACAAAGGCAAAAGAGTGAGATCCTTCCGAAAATAGCAATAGCATAGAATCTGAAAAAGGCAATGAATAAAAAAAATGAGAAAATAAAGGAATTGAACAAATTAATGCAGATGATTTTCAGCCCCACAATAATTGAATGGTAGAGCATTTACAGGAGCACTAGTGAAATTCAAGTATAACCCACGCAACTGACAAACAACCTTAGAAGCAGAGACCACTACTGAGTCAAGGAACTGAATTTTGTGCAGAAGAAACAAACAAGCTACTTTTTTGTCTGATCGATGGATAACCTGCTTTTTAAGAAATGTGTGTTTTGATTTCATTGTTGTAGTGGCTTCTTAAAAATTTACAATCGCTAAAGAGACTGTTCTTCCAATCATAATCAATAATATTTGATAGGGTTTGAAAAAATGGGCTCACAGGCCCACTCGCCGGATCCAAAGAAAAGGCATGCCCATTGTGGGGCTCAGGCCTTAGACGCCAGCCTAGAATGAGTTCCCAATCCGCACGGCCCAAAGGCCGGTTATGGATGATCGAGAAAGCCCACGTCCTATAAATCAAACTAGATCTCATCGATAAGAGAAATAGAATAATCCCCCACGCTAACGTATTATCCTCGCAAATCAAACTAAATCCCATCAACACTAAAATAAAATAATTCACGAGCACAACCATCCTACTGATCCCAATAAGGAAGAAGGATACCCTAAATAAAGTGCTCGCTAATCAAACTGACACGATAAAAGTTGTAAGAAATCTCCTGGCCCAATGGGAAAGAATCCTAATCACCATCCAACTGGAAAACATATACTATAAATACCGTGCCAATCTCTATCTACGAAAGGTACGCAACACATCTCGCCCCCCTCTAAGGCCCATCTTTTCAGAAAGAACTAACTTAGATCGGAAGTCGCCACCCGCAAAGCTCCTCGCCGACCCTTCTTCTTGTTTTGGCAGAGGAGTGCCACGCCAGAGCTCATGCACCAAGATCAAGAAGAACTAACTTCAAACAGACGATCCAGAGCCTCAGACTAAATTTCGCCAACAAATTCGTGTCCGCCCAACTATCCCGGCGCTCCAAATTCCAACCGATTGAAATAAGCATCATCGCTTGGCGCCACCGTGGGAACGACATTCTTGATAAATAAAGACCGATTTCTCGCTATCACTAAGACAACCCCGAACACAAGGTGAGCAACGCCAATCCGCTGGTGATGCGTGATCCGCCAGTGACGCGGATGCCAGACCACACCCGGGCGCTGCTAGGAAGCGATGCAAGCCAACACGACCGAGGTGGAAGCGCTCCGCCTCACCAACCAACGCCCGATAGAGAGCTAGAAAGAACCTCACCGCGCAGATACAACCGCCACTGAGACACGACAAACACAGAAAGCGTCACAATTTTCCTCCTCACGAAGGGCAACACAACTCGACATTCCCGAGGTACGAAACAGTAAGGTGCAGTCTAGCCGAGCCAGCACGACCTCACACCGTCCCGGAGGAGGGCAAACGGCAACACTCGAAGGGCATGTCAGGAACGAAGAACTACGCCACCCTCAGCAAGGAGCAGGAGAGCAATCGTGGGAGCAGAGGTTCAAGAGCCTCCAGCAAGAGCTCAACCGTGTGAAAGAGGTGGTAAGAGGACGCGCCTCCCGACACTACGTGGACACCCGTACAACAAACCAGTCATCCTTCACTACGAGGTGCTTCACTTCCCTTCCAAAGAAAGTCCGGATGCCACAAGTGGAAGCATCTCGATGGTGTCGTAGATCCAAATGATCATCTCAACACTTTACAAAAACCAAATGGAGTCGTACGGGTATCAAGACCGTGAGATGAAGAGCTGCGCTATCGCATTAAAAGGCTCCAAATTAAGCCAAGGTTTAATAGCTCGCCAGCCATCAATCTCCTCATTCGTGAAGATCCATCACCGCCTCTCACTTCATCGGTCGTGACGTATAGAAAGCCGCTATCATCCGTCGAATCTACGTTGCAGCTCGCAAAGAAGTTCTTAGCGCCTTAAGGCCCGCAGATTCAATGCCGAGTCTCCGGGCTGCAGATATACCCGACGAGAAGTTCGCGATCACTGCATTCATTGCTAGATTAGAGTTCGGAATAAAAGACTTCGATGTTTTCCATCTCCAAAATCCCTTACAAGCATGACGAGGTGCTCGCAAAAAGCAGAGAAGTAATATTAATCCAGGAAGCCCTCATATCCAAGAAAGGAGCCCTCCACCCATAAAGAAAAAGCCGACGCTAAGCGACGAAGACTGAGCCCCAATGACAAAGCGACAGGAAAGGTCCCAAAGAAAGACGGAGAACGGTCTCGAAAGGCGTGGGAACCTCGTAGATTGTTCGGGCTCCACCGCAACTCCGGGAAGACGCATAACGCTATTCGCTTCTACGGCTCACCCCTTAACGACCAAGATCGCAGTCCCCGCGCTGGCTATGAAACGAATCGTTCCCGAGGTGGCTAACTCCAATGAAGTCGACCCTCACACAAGAGACAACACTGTATATCGCGTAGTTCCACAGGATTACTGACCAACGACGGATGATCGCATGCCTTAAGAGGGAAGTAGAGACATCACTCTGCATTCGACGATTCATAGCTCTAAAATCAAATTTCAGACCGTGCCTCAACCAAGCTCGGGCTCGCCAGTACCACCACCACCACCTTCGAGCGCACAACAACACCTCAAAGACTAACAATGTCTTTAGGAGAAATCCACGGATAGTCGTGGAGGATTTGTGGGGGAGGGAATCCAGCCTCACCAGAAGGCCCATCTCACAAAGATCAAGTCACAGAGATAGCGAAAGTACAAGCGATGTCCAAACTACCTTGGCTCGACATCCATAACTTTCTCTGACTCAGACCTAGAGGGATGCCAGCACCCCCATGACGACCCCTTGGTAATTGAAAACAGGGCCAACAAAACTGGCCCATCGGGTCCCGGCTGACAACGGAGTTCACGCACATCATCTTCGCCATTCGATAAGACGCGCATTGAAGTGGAGGGAATGGAACCCGTCAACACCCATCTACAAGGATTCTCCGGAGAAAAGGTATTACCTGTGGGCTCAATACAACTAGTACTCACCTTGGGAGATCCCCCCATGCCGTGCTTACCTAACGACAAGAAGATTCCTCGCCGGGACGCCCATCCGCTTATAATATGTTGTTAGGCGCACCCTCTCTTAATGCAATAAAGTCATTCTCCGCTTACCACATGATGATCAAGTTTCACCATGTTTTAATAGAATGGTCTGAGAGACCAACGAGGCCGTGGAATGCTACTCAAAGATCCATGAAGCAAAACTGGCCGATAACATATCCTCGGATGATTCGAAAACAAGAACGGCGATTCACCCGACCGAGCCTCCTGGAAGAGTCAACCTCGTACCGGGCTGGATGACGACTCGAACACCCGCCACATCGGCCTTCAAACAATGCAAGATCTCAGCGTCTCTCTCACCCATTTTTCGAGACAAAACAAAGACGCCGCTGCGGAAGCATGCAGACATGGAAGGAATCAATCTCGCGTAATTACCCATAGCCGAACGCCAAACGGCCTTCTGCCGCCAAGAAACAAAGAGCGAGGAGTCGAACCGGACGCAAAAAGCCATCAACAAGGTGGTCGGCAAACTCCTCCAAGCGAGAGCAATCAGAGAGGTGGAATATCCCAATGGTCGCCAACGCCGCACTTGTCAGCAACCAAGTGGCGACTCAGATCGACTTCACGACATCACCGTAGCGCGCCCAGTGACGCTCTCCGTCGAATCGACCTCATCGAGATGCCACTGGCCGCCATGAACTCCTCGCTTTTATGGATGCCTCCCGCTACAATCGGGATCGCCACTGACCCGTATGACCAAGAAAAGACCTCATTCGTCACAGGCAAGGAACCCATCATATCGCAGTGACGCCTTGACTCAAGAATCCAGGAGCTACCTACCGTGAGGCTAGTGAACAAAGATGTTCCGTACTAAACAGAACGACCACAGGTGTACATAGATGACATAGCCGGGTAAATCCACCACCAGCTCCACATACCATCCGTCCGAGGCGTTCCGCATCCCGAGGAAGTACAACATGAACCGAATCCAACCGGCGTGTGCCGGGAGTATCACCGGAAAATCTAGGTTTCAGTCAACCACCAAGGAATCGAGGCAATCCGCATAAAAATAAAGGGCTATGCTCGACATGTCGTCGCCTCGTGCATGAGGTCCAAAGTCCGACAGAATGATCACGCTGCCGATTCATATCTAAGGCTGGGCTGATAAATGTCACCTTCTTCAAAGTTTCAAGAAGGCCTTTCAATGGGATACTATGTGAAGAAACGCTCTCAAGATTAAAAAACATATTTTCTCCAGTTCCCCCTCCCCCAATCCGTAAGCCCCATCGAGGGGAGCTCCTCACTCTATACTTCTAATCTGCAGACGACTTCTCGACCAGCGTTGTCCCCGCGAGACAAAGACCGTGAGTGCGCGACCCGCCTTACTATCACAGCCGTGTTCGAGAGTGAGCCAAGAGGTACCCGAGGACGGAGAAATTAATCTGCACTAGTAACCGCAATAAGCTCCGCCTTACTTCCGTGCTCATACCATAGAAGTTCCAATTTAATATCCGATGAAGTAAGTTTTTGATAAACCAGAGACCTCAAGTATAATATGAAGGGCTATAGAGCCGAGCGAAGTTCGACATCGATATGTTTAAAAACCTAATAAAAGGGGCGTGTCTTAGCATTGGCCATAATCTAATTTCTCGCCAGGTTCTACCAAAGAACACCCAAGACCGACCTACCCATCTCGAAACTTTCAGACGGCCACAAACGCACAAGGAAGTGAGTCGGCCAGACCCGACCTCCCGTGCTGAATAGATATCGAGTATGCGCCGTATCTCTGACCCAAGCCCTCCATCAAACAGTCGACATGAGGTCACATAGCAGCCCCCAACCCTCGCCATTCACTGAAATTGACCACTGAGGTCCGCAAATGACTCCTAGTCGGTAGTAAGACAAATAGAAGATACCACGGCCAAAAGCTTAAGAATGATTCATACCCCTCAAAAAGGTACGAGATTTATCAAAAGTCTGTGGCTGGGTCCACAGCCTATGGTCCCTGCAGCGTAGAACTCCCAGCCATGCCTCGCAAACTAATGACAATTTCACAGAAGACCTCAAGAGTCAACACTGTCGGGCGCTCGCAGCCTCGTTGTATCTCCGTGATGTGGAAGCTGCCCAAATCTCGTCCGAGCGGAGCCTGGACGGACCCCATTCGGGATTATTATCAGACGGACGCCTACCCGACGACCCGAAAGAAGCAAATTTAAAATCAGACGAGGTCGCCCAGATCACTTATTCATAAGGGAAGCTTGCAAGCCGGTGTTTCTTCACACCCATCTTTATGCATCGCGGGAAAGCATTAATCAACACGTATAAGGGAAGTACACAAAGGTATATGCGGAAATCATATCGGAGCTCAGGCATTAGCAGGAAAGGTCTTAAGACAGGGATACTACTGGCCCACAATACTCAAAGACGCAACCGACCTAGTCAGGAGATGCAAGATCTGCCAAGAGCATGCCAAGATCTCACGCCTCCCATCAGAGCCCTTGACATCAATTACAAGCCCCTGGCCTTTCCAACAAAGGTTCGACATACGAAATCTTTGCCCTCGGGTGCGGCTGCCAATACCATCATCACGCAGCGATTACTTCAACCAAGTGGGCCGAGGCCAACCTTCGCCATAATTACGTACGTAAGATACGCACTTTGTGTGGCGAGCCATCATACGCAGTTCGCATCCCAAGAGCCCTCGCATCGTACAATGGAAAGCAATTTGACAACGCTGGGTTCGGGGATTTTTGTGCCGAGCCTTAATTAAGAATTATTACTCGTCCCAAGACATCCGCTAGCCTAACTGGCCGCCGAAGTCACCATCGAACCCATACGCATTGAAGACCAAATTGAAGATCTTAAAGGCAAAATGGGCAGTAATTCCTCCCCAAGGTGCTACGCCCATAGGACTACGCAGTAAGTCGCAGAACCCGAAACCCCATTCGCCCCAAATTTCGCATCGGGAAGGAAATTCGCCGAGGCTCCGCAAAGTCCCCAAGGATCGAGTCATGGCTGTTGGAACACAATGACGAGGCTTCCGTCTAAATTGGACCTCCTAGATGAAAACGTGAGCAGTGTTCTAAGGCGCACCGAGGATTACCGCAGAAGACTACGAGCAGACATAAATTAAAGGTCAACCTAGGAGCTACATGCAAGGGGTGACCTGTCTCAAGAAGCTCCCCGCTAACAAGAAAGAATCCAACGCATGGAAAACTAGCCCCAACCTGGGAGGCCCCTTACATCATATCCCGCCATCGACCGGCAATTACGAGCCCCGACAGAGGAGGAAAATTTACATCATGCTTGAATGCGTAACACCTTAAACGTTTATCGCACCTCGGCTCAGAATCTTAAATGAAGCAAAACAATTTTCGCACGACGATTCGAAAGGCTACTAGTTATTTTGTTAGACATCCTAAACAAACATTTACATATAATGCTCAGAAAATTACATGCAAATAAGAATTGAGAAAAGTTTCATACCATAAAAGAAAGTCTCTCTTTATTCCAATCGATTACATTCAATTACAACTAAGAGGTCATCCCTTACATCTGAAATACATAGCGCTTCCCAAAAAAAAAAAAAAACCTCATTTAAGAAAAGATGAAAGGAAACTAGATGAAAATAAGTGGGCATAAGGTAAAGGTGGAAAAGAGGAGAAATAAGAAAGTGGATAGAAAGAGCTCAGGCGAAAGGAAAGAAGAAAAAGGAAGAAAAGAAGGAAGAGAGAATGAAGGAGAATGAGAAAGAGAAGAAAGGAGATAAGAGAAAGAAGAATAGAAAAGTTGCAGAAAGCTATGACAAGAAATGTAATCGCCTCTCCTCGACACATTCCCAAGACGGCTGGGGTGGAATAACAACATGACCCCACAGCGTGTGGTGACTAGGAAACACAATCCCACGCTGCAGGTCCAACCGAACTCCAACTAATCTTCAGCGGATCCCCGGGCCGAAGACGATCAAGCTTCGACGCCCATCTCAAGCAGATCTCGCCACGTTAATTCGCAGGCGAGTATCCAAAGTATAAACTCCATAGCAATGAACTGGGCTATTTATAAGAAGGCCAAAGCACTCGGAAATTCGCAATCGCTTCAAATTCTCCATAAATCAACATTAAAGACACTCGTGATCTTTCCAAGAAAATCGTGGTCGAATGGTCGCGACGCACCCGGGCCACACGAGCTCGACTACTCCGCGCAGACAGCCACGCAGCCCTAAGAGTCGATCAGCCAGCTATATCGCCAACAGTGCCTCAGCGTCTCGAGCGTAGCAAATGAGTTCGACGTGTTCTCGACTCATTACTTTGCACAGCCACTCTGAGCCTAAGAGTCGACGCCAGCTATACCGCCTAATAAGGTTCAATGGAGCCCGCGACGCCACTTCTCGACGAGCTCGACTACGCCTCGAGCCCAAAGCAGCTCATTTCGACGAGCTTGACCACTCTACACTGTGCCACGCAGCCCCAAGAGTCGATCACCGTGCCTCATCACCCCAACAAGGCCCCGCCCTAGGAGCCCGGGAACGGGCCGACGAGCCTCGACCACCCGCACAGCCACGCAGCCCTAAGATCAGATCACCAAAGACACGCCACAAGGCCTCGCCGCCTGTGAGCCCAGCCCACCTCGACGAGCTCGACCATCAAGACAGCCACGCAATTTAAGAGTCGATCAACTCAGCTATATCGCCTAACAAGGCCCTCGCCGCCTGAGCTCCAAGAGCTCACTTCACGAGCTCGACCACTGCACAAGCCACGCACTTAAGAGTCGATCAACTCAAAGCATCGCCTAACGAGGCCTTAGCGCCCGAGCTCCAACAAACATTTTGACGAGCTCGACCATCATGACAACGCCACTCCTCCTCCTCCTCCTCCTCCTCCTCGATCACCAGTTATATCGCCAACAAGGCCTCGCCGGAACTCCACAATAGCTCACTTTCGACGAGCTCGACTACTCCGCACAGCGCCACTTGTAGCTCTAAGAGTCGATCACCAGTTATCGCCAACAAGGCCTCGCCGGAGCTCCAAGAGGCTCACTTCGACGAGCTCGACCACTCCCGCACAGCCACGCAGCCCTAAGAGTCGATCGCCTCAAAGAGATCGCCAACAAGGCCTCTACCGGAGCTCCGCAGAGCTCACTTTCGACGAGCTCGACCACTCGCAGACACAGCCACGCAGCCTCAAGAGTCGATCACCAAATATATCGCCAACGCGCCCCGCCGCCCGAGCCCGGGAAGAAATAATTTCGACGAAATTTCACCATCAGACAAAGCATGCAATTCTTAAGAGTCGATCACCAGTTATCGCCTAACAAGACCTAGCGCCCGGAGCTCCAAGAGCTCATTGACGAGCCCGACCACTCCGCACGTGCCACGTGAGCCTGGGCAAGTCACATCACCAGCTATATCGCCAACAAGGCCTCAACGCCCCGAGCCCAAGAAATACCGACGACCGATCACACTCTACTCGTGCCATACAACCTAAAATTCACAAATTTCAAGCAGAGCGTGCCTTCACGAAGCCTCGCCGCCCAAAAGCTCGACCGTCAACCTACATCCCGTGAGCCGTCGACTCGTGATAATATAGCCAAAAATCAATACAATTCTATTAAGAACAACAAGAAATTGCAAAAAATAGAGACAAAAGTGGTAAAAAGATCGTTTATTAAGGAAAAGGTTACATATGTCCTGGGTTCCTGGCCCAAGAAAAATAAGTAAAACAAAGATCAACATCGATATGCACCAACAATCAGGCATCAGAAGGAGGAGCAGAGGGTGAAGAATGGAGCGGCCTCAAACGGGGTGTCGTTCTGTAATACGGCAAAGAGGATTCTCACCTCCTCGTCGCTAGGAATGTCAAAGTCAAGTCCAAGCCGGGATAGCGCTTCTCCGAAGCTAGCCACCCGTAAGCCCACGAGTACAGCCTCATCCCTCAATCTTCCTATAACTTCATCCTGCCGAGCAACCAGAGTTATTTGTTGATGAAGGTCCCCACGTAGCCCACTCTGCATTTCTCGTCAGCGTCTACTGACTATAAATTTCTGAGGCCTCACGATGAGTCTCTCATTCAAGAATACGCCTTATCGCGCAGGTCGCTCTCGACCGCACGCAGCCTCTTCCTGGGACCCGTTAGCCACCTTCGGGATGTGAGAAGCTCATCCCTAACCATCCGGGCCTATATTAAAGGCATCGCAGCTCGTCCTACCTCTAGCAAGTCATTTCAGGCAAAACTCGCAACTCATCCCTTAACCTCCGAAGCTCGCCTTCGACCGCGCCTGCCGCTTCGGCCTCATCTTCTACCCCGTCCAGCACGTGCCGACGTGGTGTGCTTCAAATCGATTTAAGCTTCACCGCCCTCGCATACGTTGCACCCAACCCCGCGTACAGCTCGTCAGATGTGAGGGAAGCCACCCCGCCTGTAAACCCGGCCGCTGCATGACCTTCGTTTAGTTTAAATTCGCCAAACCTTCAAAATGAGTAGCCACCGCACATCCAACATAATCAATATCCAACGCAGCATCAACACTCAACTCAAATGGAATCGTATTAATTTACAAGGTATGGAAACTTACGTAGGCGACTCTCAGAGGATAGAGCGCCAAAGCCTCATCAACGGCAATAAGGCTCGACCTCTGAGGCCGAATCCTTAAGAATCGACGAGACAAATACCGCCGCGAGTTCTAAGATCGAAGCAAAGAGTCGCCATCTCCGCCAATTTCGGAGTCCAAATCCTTCCTCCTCAATTCTTCTCGCCCTGAGAAGGTGTCGAAGACTCTTTGGTCGGGCGGATTCCGCATAGCTGATGGGCATGACCGCCAACTACCGCTTCAACCGCGGCTTCACCTAAGGACCTTACCGCAGTTGCACTCCGCACCCGGCCGCTAACTCAAGACTTTAGGAACCTCACGAGTGGCGACAATGCCCGCCTCCGCCGGACGCGGGGCACGGAGAAGAGGAAGATGCCCCACTCTCGAATCTGACCAAAGTCGGCCGACCTCTCAACGGAGTCCAAGGTCTTCCGCTTCACACCTTCGGCTTCCGAGACAACGCCTCCAACCGTGCGTAAGGCTTCTCGTGGGCTCGACACGGAGGGGTCTGACAGAGAAACTTTTCACGTGCAAGGAGGCGAAGGCCTCAAAGCAAAGAGCGGCCGACTGAAACTGGCGGCCGGAATGTCCGACTTGATGAGCTCCGTGTAGGGGCGAGGAGGACACCCCAAACAACGCCGCCGCTATGACGCATCTCTACGCCGAGATCGATTCGAGCGCCTGAGAGGCATGTAAACAATGCAAAATTAGAAATACCCAATAACCTTAAAAAGGTTATACCAAAACAAAGCGAACACTACGATTCCCTGGGGTGGTCCAAGTAACCGAACGCCCAAATTCGTCAGTCCTGTCAAGAGGGTCATATTCCCAATTGCGGCCGCTAACAAAGAAGTAGTGTCCCTTCCAAAGCCTGTGGGAAGAGGGAAGATCGGAAATCACCAAAGGAGCGCCAGAACGTCGAGAAAAATAGAGGAAGCCCTCAAAGGTTTCCTTCGCGCTAAAAAAATAAAGGAATAAAGCTATACTGGGGACACCAAGTCCCCTGTCCCTAAAGAAAACCAATAGGCCAACCAAAATACCCCAACCATTGGGCGAGAGCTGAGAAGGACAGACATTGAAGTGCTGCAAAACCCCTTTCATGAAGGGATGCAGGAAAGTGAAGACCACATCGAAGGTCACTTCAAAGAAGACACCATCTTAGGCAATCTTAAAACTACATGTGAGGTCAAAACGTCAGGGACCACACTAGAACGCCTAAAAGAAGGTCGATAACGTCTGTTTAGCAAAGGTGGCCCCATAGCGAGGGACCGACCTTGCCAGCCCCACGCCAAAGCATGCCGAATCGCATTTCGTATATTCGACCCTCCAGATATTTAATCAGCTCCATTTTCCCACTGGCCCAAGAGAAAGGGCGCCCCGTATCTCGGTTCAACTCCGCCGACCGGCCGGAGGCGCCGCCATCCGCCCGTAACTAGCAAATAAGAGTCACCCCAATACGCAGAAGAAGAGCGACCGACCCATGATGAAAGCAACAATGAAAACAAAATCCGCTAACCCAACTTAGCGCCTCGTCAGACACCGAAAAATACCAAAGGGATAAAGAAGCAGCCGGTCCCAGAATAAACAAAAAAAAAGCTATCTCAGAAAATCGCCAGAAAAGCCGAGCAAAGAAGAGGTTTCATGATCGTGAGGAGCACACAAGACAAAGGAGGTCCGCGGGAGCAGAAATCGAAAGAAGCGGGAAAGATGAGCGCGAAACCAAAGAGTCATCAGCCATCGCTAAACGTATGACTCCGCCGATCAAACCTTAACTAACCTAGCCCCGAGCAGACACGTGGAAATTGCATCCCAGACGGAACGCGATGTACTCTGCCCACGCACACGATACAAGGCCGGGGCAACCGATGGTTTGAAAAGAGCTCGCAGCCCACGCCGCATCCAAAGAAGAGGCGCGCCCATCGCGGCCTCAGCCTTAGATTTCAAATTCCTGCACGAGGGCCACAACCGCACGGCCCAAAGGCCTAAGCATGGATGATCGAGAGCCCACATCCTATAAATCAAACTAGATCTCATCGATAAGGGAAATAGAATAACTCTATAATGTGTATTATCCCGCAAATCAAACTAAATCCCATCAACATGGAAAATAAAATAATTCACGATATAACACCATTCTACTTAATCAAGCCGATCCCACCAATATGGTGCTAAGGATAATTCTAAATAAAGTGCTCACAATCAAATCCGATAATCGAGCAAAGCAAGAAATCTCCGTCCACGGGGTTAATCCTAATCACCATCCAATCGGGAAAACATATACTATAAATATCGCCAATTTATCTGAGCGTACACAACACATTCCGCCTCTAAGGTACCCATCTTTTCTCTCAGAAAGAACTGACTAGCATCGGCGTACCCACGAGCGAAGCCCCCGCCGACCCCCTCTTCTTGTTTTACAAAGGAGTGCCACGCCTGTGAGCTCGTGACCAAGATCAAGAAGAATCCAACTTCAAATTCTTAAACGATCCTGAGCCCGCAGATTCAATTTCATTAGCTAGCCCAGTCCAAATTTAACGACTGCGCCCGCCCAACCCGGCTAGGCCATAATGAATAATATTAATGCACACTAAGCAACCAGAAAACGTGGTTTCTCATGGTATTCTTCTTCCGTAAAGTAACAACAACCAAAGCAAGGGGCACTTCCAATAGACACCTGTTATCTTCTGTTATAGGAGTCTGAAACATAAGTAAAGTATTATTTTAATACTTCTATTTATTATAAAACTTTGAAGAAAATTACTATTCAGTTCAGATTTTGTAATTGTTATTCAAGAGGGAAGCACTGTGATTTCAAAGGACTTTCATGGTGCTAACAACTGAGCACTGAAGGGCATGATGGTAGTTCCCACCTAGTAAAGTGATGACTCAACCTTACATTTTGAAACTATATCTAATTCATTTAAATTCGCTGACTGTCTAAGTTTAGAATGTGTGGAGAGAAGATCGCATCGTAGTCACATAGAAGTGGCTGGCCCATTTATTCGTCCTTCTAAGGAACATTTATCACTTTACAATGATAGAAAGAGAAAGTAAATCGCATGTTACTCAAAAGAGGGCACAACACTTTGATAGTATGCATCATAGAAAGACTCGAGGTTGATCCCTAGTCTTGAGCGGGACGTAGTGCAACCATGAACCACTCTATGTAGCAAAGATTCTGGCTATAAAATCCATTTCTAAAAACCTTGGACCATAGTTTTAAAAGGCCCGCTTAAGACGCACCTAGGCTCAAGGCACAACCACTCCCTAGCTATAGAGTCTTGCCTTCCAAGACATGCGCTTTACCGAAGAGGCACGCCTTATCGACTAGGACTTCTTTAAAACACTTCTATTCTGAAATTTCCAATTATATATTGGAAATTGATATAATCTCACTACTTTTTCATTGAAATTTTCTTAAATATTAGAACATTTAATTTTTATTAATATAATCATACTTTGAATCATATTTTATAATACTAATGTGCATCCAAGGTCACATTTCACTTTATAAAAGTCCGCACCTTAGTAGCTCATACTAAGACTCCAAGAGGCCTTCACGCCTTTAAGGTGCCTCATGCTTTTTAAACTATGCTGGACATGAATAGATGGTAACATGGGAATATACAACTTTATTGATTTGGTGATGATATGAGAGTCAAGCAGCTAATGTGGTGTCGCATTGCTTAAGGTATTGTACATGCTTTCTTGTGTGTGTGTATCCAAGATATTTTGTAAAACATGAGTTCAAACAATTTTTGTAAGGCGCTTTATATATATTTACTATAAGAGTGAGAGAGAATAAAATAAAAGGAATAAGATTCTTTCCTTATCTTTTGCTCTACAAAGACATGTATATACAAAATAACCGTACACTCCACTAACTTTCCTAACTCGATTTACAACAAATCCCTTGGATCACAGGATTACTTAATTCTCTCTATAAAATCATGATTTTCCTAATTTCATTCTTCCACACTCTCCCTCAAGTTGGTTGTTAACGAATACCATTCACAACTTAAGTATACTTACGGTTTCGAACTTCGTAATTACTTAAAATGTCGCTTTATCTCTATATGTTTTATTTCCCCATCATGTTGCACTAAATTTATATGCAATAGTGATCGCAGAGTTATTATCACAAAGAAAGTCTCATTACATACAATCTAATCTTCAAATCTTCCAAAATAATCTTTAGCCATAGTAATTCACAAACCTATCAGAGCCATTACTCGAAATTTTTCTTCTAATAATGGACCCTACCAAGCAAACCTTGTTTTTAATTCTACATGTTACCAAATTCTCACAAAGAAAGATGCAATATCCAAAGACAACATAGGCTACATCCATGCTTCCAAGCAATTAGTCCTAACTTCCATTTAAATAAGATATCCTTCCCCTAAAGACCCTCAAGGTATAGTAGCACTCAATCAATAGTATGAACCTTTTGATTGTGCATGAACAGACTAATCACATTCACAAGATATTATATATGGTCTTGTATAAGAGAGATAAATAAGTCTATCTATTAGATGTCGAAACATCTTTCTGTCTAACACAGCATTGCCTATCTTAGATTGAACAAGTAATTTTCAAAGAAGTTTAAACTTGCAAGATTTAGGCTCAACATACATGTCATGCTCCTTAACACCCTCCCTCACAACCAGCCCCATACTTACATGTGGAGAGATAAATGGCGAACTGGGATTCATATCCAACATATTAGAAAATAACGACATGCATATTAGGAAGAAAGCTACCAAATGAGGAAACCAAACATGCAAATTGTGAAAGAGGGGTACAAACCCACAACCCTCAAAATACCAAGCTCTAATACCATGTAGAAAAAGAGAGATGGAAGGAAATAAAAGACAGCTTTTTCCCTAATTGACTCGCACATATATACTGTGAAGAGAGAAAAAAGAGAATCCCTAATTTTATTATTTCACGAAAAAAAAAAGACTTACCACTACATTACATATTGGACTTATATATATACACACTCATGGAACCCACAATACAGTAAGACAATAAAGGAAAAGACTGTACAATATCTAACACTCCCCCTCAAGCTGGAGCATATATGTCATATGCACTAAGCTTGTTACAAATGTATTTAAATCTAGGACCTCTGAGAGATTTAGTAAAGATGTCTGCTAGTTGATCATTTGAATTGACAAACTAGTAGTCATACATCCCGACAGATCTTCTAATGAAGTGGCAAATAACTTCAATGTGTTTGGTCCTTTCATGGAAGACTGATTTGATGCAATATGCAAAAAGTACCGGGTTATCACGTATGAGCTTCATCCGCTCATCCTTTCCAAATCTCAATTCCCGGAGAAGGTCTCAAATGCATATGAGTTCACATGTTGCCGTGGCCATAGCTCGACACGCCCGCCGCTAGATCTAGTCACTACATGTTATTTCTTACTCTTCCAGGATATTAGGTTTCCACCAATGAAAACACAGTACCCTGAAGTGGAACGTCTATCTGTGGGTGAGCCAGCCCAATCTGCATCTATGTAACCAATAACCTGGGTATGACCTCTATTCTCGTACAACACACCTTAGCCTGGTGTACTTTTGATATATCGAAGAATGCGGATTACAGCATCCCAATGGCTATCACATGGTGACTGTAGAAATTGACTAACAACACTTACCAGAAAGGAAATGTCTAGCCGAGTAATGGTGAGGTAGTTCAGTTTACCTACAAGTCGTCGATATCTCCCAGGATCTCCTAAAGACTCCCCCTGACCTGGTACAAATTTGACATTAGGATCCATACGAGTGTCGACCGTTTGGCTACCTAACATACCGGCTTTTCCAAGATATCTAAAGCATACTTCGTCAGGGAGAGACTACAATTCAGAACCGGATTAAGCTATCTCACTCCTGGCAAAGTACTTCAGTTTCCCCAAGTCTTGGGCTTGAAAGTGGGTGAAAAGATGTCGCTTAGTTTCGAATACCATCCTGACACGTCAGAATGACGATGTCATCCACATAAACAACCGCATAAATACACCGCCCGAAGAGTTATGATGATAAAACTCCAATGGTCTCACAGATCGCGGGCATGCCAATTCTTGAACAATAGAACTAAAACAATCAAACCAAGCTCGAGGAAATTGTTTCAAACCATATAGAGAGCGGCGTAACCTGCACGCTAAACCAGACTCCCCCTGAGCAACAAAACCAGGTGGTCAAGCCCATATAAACTTCTCGCAAGATCATGAAGGCATTTTTAAATATCCAACCGAAAAAAGTGGCGGTGAACACATAGTACGCGCGAGAGAAGCACAATGTACACCCGCAACGAGGGAGAAGGTGTCACCATAATCGTAACCATAAACTTGAGTATATCCTTTAGCAACCAAGCGAGCCTTAAGGCGATCAACCCACCATCAAAGACTAACCTTAATCGTAAACCCAACGACACAACCAACCTGGAAACTTACCAAATGGCAAAACAACAAGATCCTAAGTGCCGGTGGAGTGCAGAGCAGCCATTTCATCTACCATTGCTCGTCAGCACCGATGGGAAAGTGCCCTCACTGTGTTCTGTGGAAGAGAAACAGAGGAAACAGAGAAACAAACGCAGTAGTAGTGGTGAAGTATAATCGATGGTAACTCAAAAATTGTAAATAGGATGAGGATCGCTAGTAGAGCGATTACTCAAGAGGCCGGGCAAGTTATCAGCAAGAGGCGTGAGCCGAGGAGAGGCGAAGTGGATAGGAAGTGAGCCGCCAGGGCCCCGCAAAGGGAGAGGAACAATGGCACGATGACGGCGATGATAAACCTGAAGTGGACGAGAAGATACATCATCAAATATAGGTGGGGAGATGATGGGAAGGGGTAAGACTTCAATAACATGAAGAGACTTGAAGGAGGAGAAGAAGGGTGAGTCCTCGAAGAAGGTGACATCAGCAGAGAAAAAGTATCGATGAGTCTGACGGGAATAACGACAACCCTTCCAAAGCCTGGAGTAGTCTAAGAAGATGCATTTCGTGGCCTTAATGAAAGCTCATCTGTCGAGTGAGAATAAGGAACAAAGCAAGTAATAAATCCAAAGACACGTAGGAGGAAGGAAATAGTGGTTGGTCAGAAAAGAAGTAATGAGGAACTGAGCATGTAACATGTATGAGGGCATACGATTAATCAAACAAGCAAGAAGAACAAGATCCCCCCCAAAAACGAAAAGGAACATGATAATGGAGGAGGAGAGTACGAAGTCTCAATAAGATGACGATTCTTACGCTCGCCACCATTTTGTCGAGGAATGAGCACAAGAAGATCGGATGAAGGATCCCATGTCAGGGACATAAATGAAATAAAGGATGCGTAAAATATTCCTCGCATTATCACGACATAACACACCGAATAGAAATATCGAACTAGGTTAGGAATTTCTCAAAGATACCGAAAATAGAATATAACTCACTGACAAGAAAATAACCAAGTACATCGAGAATAGTCATCAATGAAAGTGACAAAATACTGAAATCCTAAAGTAGACGCAGTCCGACAAGGACCCCAAACATTAGTGTGGACAAGTTCAAAAGGATTTCGTCGATTATTCAAACGATGAACGGACACGAGTATGTTTCCCTAGTCGACAGACTCACACGCTGCGACGGCAAAGTGGAAAAACGAGGGACCATCTTCCGAACTTTAGAAAGACTCGTGGTGGCCTTCGCATGATCGTGGATGAGGTGATGGAGCATCAAAGGAAACGCAACCGCAGGAGATGATCGTGGCGCGAGGATGAGGCCTCGTGACCCACGCTCGATGCCAATCGTCTTCCCCATCCTAACCCCGCAAGGTCACAAATTTATCGTAAAAATAATAAACAACAAGAGTAATGAAAGGATTTTAATTGATGGAAATAAGATTAAAGGACACTGTATATAAAGGATGTAAGGGAGGCAGGAAGGGAGAGGATGTGCCAAACCAATACCTTTAGCCACAGTTTGAGAACCATTAGCTAAGATAATCGTAGGTAAAGTAGGGGTAGTAGTAAGAGAAGAGAGCATCTTTATTACCGCTATGTGGATCTAAGCACCGTGAGTCTAGAACTGTGGTCCAAGAGAAGACATGAGTAAGATAGCAGGGGGCCACTCCGCCCGGGGCAATGCATGCAACAGAGCCGACTGGGCCGCCATAGCGAAGATAGTCACTATACTCACTGCCAATGGGGGAATACCTCGAGATGTGGAGGACTCAGTCCGGGGCTACGAGGATCGACCAAGACCGGCCACGCGGGCGCGCGGGAGGCCATCCATGCACCGGAGCAACAACGATCACGAGCGTGGCTAAGCTTTAGGTGCGTGAGAACGCCGTCTCCTCTACTCGGCACACCGCGTCCCTCCCCTCAAGGTTAGTGTGAGAAACTGGCTGATCTCATGGGCTACTGATGGCAAAGTCTCAGCGGAGGAGATACTGAGGAGGCGAGCAAACACATCATCCAAGGACGTGGATCGACGATCGCCAAGACCGACTGATGGCGTCTCAAGATCCCGACGAGCTAAATGAGAGTAAAGTGACTATGAAGAACTTGTCAATCTACGCTTTGTCGGCAGCCCCAACATCACTAGCAGCAGGCACGTTGTCAAGAACTCTCCTTAAGAGAGGCAATCCGCCAATATATAATTAGATAAATCCATGTCCTCGTCATGATATTGACAATAAGCCACCTTTATAAAGCTGGATATCATTTCAGGTATAGAATCCTTTCGCTTCGATTCCAAAACTTAGAACATGTTTTGTAAGCCCGAAGATGAAGCAAAATTCTGATCAACCGACCGCCATAATAAGCTACATAGTCATGCATCTATTTCTTCCAAAGGCACCTGGCAACATTAGGTATAGCATCCTTCGGTGTAATAAGATGATCCTCATAACCTTGTCCCATGAACCAGAGTTCCAACTAAGATGACCAGGAAAGATAATTCTCACTACCAATCAATTTTTCTGATGTGATAAGAGGGAGAACCGCAGATACCGTAAGGCTATTAGGATTTTTAGTTGCCATCTCCACTTAATCGAGATCAACACGCTGATTGAAGAGAGCCCTAATAGGAGGGCGAATCACGGCTGTGGAGCTTGAAATCACGACTGTGGAACTTGAAATCACGGCTGTGGAACTGGAGATGAAGAAAAAAAAGACCCAAACCGTGGAGAAGATGACTGACGGAGTGCGGCGGAGGCAAAATGGGCAAAAGGTGGATGGGCGAGGCTCGTGACCGGGCCGAGATGAGCGCAGATCTGCCGCCGGCCGAGCCTCGACGCGGAGTCCCGGCACCGAAAACGCCCACGCGCCCACACGCCACGGCTGCGGGATCTGGCAAGTCGCCTGAGAGAGACGGCGACGCGGACGTCACAGGCGCGGGTCAGTTTCTCGACGGTGTTGCCACCGCGCAGATCGACTCGCGCCTCGGACCTAAGGTTTCAACGAGAAGAGTCGGGCCGAAAGTCACCGGCGGCAGCGGCAACGGCTAGGATATCCGGCGGCGGAGGGTTCCGGGAGGAGAATAAAGTGACCGGAATGAAACACGATCATCGAAAAAGTAAATTAGGTTTTCCCTTTGACTCTGATACCATGTGAAGAGAGAAAAAAGAGAATCCCTGATTTTATTATTTCATAAAAAAAAAGACTTACCTCTACATTACATATTGGACTTATATATATACACACTCATGGGACCCACAATACAGTAAGACAATAAAGGAAAAGACTGTACAATATCTAACATATACAAAAAAATCCTAGATACAAAAAAAAATCCTAACACCTAAATAGAGAACTTCCCTAACTCTACTACAACAAACCCCTCTAATACGAGATTATCTAATTCTCTACAAAATCACGGCATTCCTAATCTCATTTTTCCACATTTCTTTTTTAAAATTTGTCTATTAAAAAAGAGTTGAAACAGGAGAGAAATACATTCATCTACTGACATTCAAGAAAGGTTCAATTTTCCTCTTTTTCCTTTCTTTTATTTGCTTATTTTATGTGATAGTTAAGGCACAAAAGTAAATATTCTGATAAATGAATCTATGAAATATAAATAATTAATAGATGGTACTAATACAAAGTGCATTGTACAAAAGAAAAAAATAATAAAAAAGTGCCACTGCATATCAAATTGAATGGTTGAAACACCTAAATGCAGTGTATGGCTGCAACAGGTCTAGCTGATTTTTGTTCATGTTCATTTGAAGTGTCTGATTAGCATTGAACCTTAGCATCCAGAGTCACGGGCCATAAAAAACGACTAGGAAGAAAACTTATAGAAGAACTCAAGCTAAATTTTGAGCATGCAGGCAAATGAAACTTGCACAATTATAGATAGTACTTTGTACCTCCTAAGAAGAGACAGCCTCTCAGGCCCAGAAAATAATCTTGCAATGGATTCTAGAACTTGGCCTATTTTCATTGCTTTTGACTTCAGGGCCTTCATGAAACCCACAAATTCCTTATACTCAGCAGCACTGAGTTTCTCTTGAACCTGTTAAGGTTTAAAGTCCAAATAAAAACTGTTAAACAACCAACTCTCCTAAAAGCTCAAGCATGTAGGATTTGGGTTTAATATGAATATTATGTCTTTAACACCCTCCCTCACGTGCAACCCCATACCCGCATATGGAGAGTCAAATAAACCAAATAGAGTCCTCCATGGACTTTCAAATCAACAAATGGGTTTAATATGAATATTATGCCTTTAACAAAAACAATCAACCAAATGTTGTTCTTAGATACATAATACAGTATAGCATAATGTAAATTTGACAAGTGAAAAATGCTATCTAGGTCCTTTTTTTCTTTATCTTTGGGCTTTAGAGAGACATTACACAACAACTGAGGCAGAAGTACTTCTGCAGAATATTCTGGACCAATTTTTACCCAGGAAATGCATCTCAAGAAGCAAGCTCAAACAGCAGGTGCAAAACTTTCTGAAAACTTCATAGGAAACAAATAGGGAATTTTCTAAAAGTGAAATATATAACTTTAAGAAAAACAATCAAAACACAATATAATTTTGAGTAAGAGTTTTAATTGGAAGATTTTGGCACAGTAACTGATGGCGGAAAAAAAAAAGGACAATTTTATTCACTATTTATCCTTCCAGGAAAGGCTTTTGCTAAGCTAAGCCACTTTTGGTGATTAGCAGATCACATCTCAACCATGTAACAAGGACCCTCCAATATAACTGTTATCTATATGTCAAAGTATGCAACACTTAAACTATGTAATGAGGCTTCCATGTTGGATGCTTCCTATTGTGTCAGCAACCAATCCAACATTCAGTTTTCATGTTATGCAGTTATTGGAATTGCTCATCACAGAAAATGTTGAGACTACTGAATTATTTGTGTTATCAAAATACTTCACCTGAACTAGAAAAGCAGAGCCTCTTGTTTCCTTATCATTGCAAGGTACAGGATTAGACTGAACACCCTTGCCTTTCTGACTGAGGAACTCAGCATCCTTCTTTGGAGAATCATCTTC
This sequence comes from Tetrastigma voinierianum, assembly GCA_016808115.1. Taxonomy (NCBI): domain Eukaryota; kingdom Viridiplantae; phylum Streptophyta; class Magnoliopsida; order Vitales; family Vitaceae; genus Tetrastigma; species Tetrastigma voinierianum. The sequence goes on along the minus strand of JAEQBH010007440.1, from coordinate 70,531 downwards.
GAGCAGCATGGCTGAACCAACCTGGGTCTCCGTGTTTCTGCCATCAGGCAACTGTGAATTATCATGTTTTACTGAATGATTAGTCAAATGATCATTCAATTGAGCCTTTTTTACATTAAATGGATGCTGATGGGACATTTCAAAATTCTGCATTGCACCTGGATCAAGTTTTGTTATTCTAGGTTTCTTTGCAGTAGAAGTTGCTAAAACTTCTTTGCTTGGTTTTCCACCCAATAAAGAACTATTAAAGGAAGAAGACATTTCATTGTTTGAACATTGCATAATTTTCCTCCCAGTAATTAGCAATGATTTCTTTTTGGAGAACATATCACTAGGACTGCTCAATGTTAAAGGCTTATTTTGCTCATAAGGAGTCAAAGATGACCGATTAGCAGGAAGAACTCCACCCAACAGATTAGGAAAGCTGCCTCTTTTAGCTTCCAGTACAGAAGACAATGACTTGACAGATTTATCTTTATCGATTGAAATAGTCTGCAAAAAAAAATTAACTGAGATGAGGAAAAAAAGGAAATTGTTGATAGATAAAAAATGGCAGAATTTTTTTTTTTTTAACATAAAGCATAAGAATACCAAGAAAAAAATCAATATTACCAGAGGAGTGAGAGAGTTTTGTTCATAAGATCTTTCAGGAGCAAGAGAGTTTTCTTCATAAGATCTTTCTTGGGGCTTGGAAATTTTAATCTCATATTTATCTCCTGTATAAAGACATTTACCATTAGCTGTGCACATTGAAACTATCTTCTTAAATTGAAACTATCTTCTTAAATTGAACATAATGAAGTCTCTGGAATCACCTATTACAATGGAACAACAGGCTAGTTGCATTAGAAAAAAAAAAGAAGAAATCAGTGATCCAAATAGCAATCTGACAAATACACACTTGTTCTCTAGGGGCTATATTGAAGTTTCCGCAGAATCTCAGTGAATGTTTTCAGAATAACCAATCTAGCATATTGTATAGCAATTGACTGCAAGAGATAACTCAACAATACTTGAAATTATTCCCCTTGGACTCATAGTATGTCTCACTGCCTTCTTATATACACTTTCAAATGAAACCCTGCCATTTTGACTCCATTCCCATTAGCATTTCATTTTCAATATCTGCCACTGATAATTTGATAAACCAATATAACTTATTAGTCATAAGGTTATTCACTTTGATACAAGTAAATAGTTACTTGGAATTAACTCATAATTTCTTCATGCAAAGAGTTCATCTCAGATAAATTAGATTTGAAAGGGGAAATGAAAAAGGATACACAGAAAAACATCACATGCCAGATTTTGATGATTCCAAAAGATCCGGAATATTCTTCAACTGTTTCCTCTAACTCCTCGTCTAGTAACAGTTTAAGCATGTTAATTACTAATTGACCCAAAAATCTTAATTCATTAGTTTTTTTATTACACTTTAATTTCAAGGTAGTAAACTGTCCCTTAATCGAGACTCGAACCTTGACTCCCTCCTATGCCCCCGTGTCTATTTGAAACGGTAAGTGCTCTACCGCTTTAGCTAGGCATGATGGGCAAAGCTTAATCTATTAGTTGATGTGATGCAGATGGATTTTTGAGTTATACAAAAAAAGAGACTTTTTATTAGTTGCAACAGAGTCAAATTAGGTTAGTAGAGTCAAATTATGATTACTAGTTAGCAAGGATTTTCAATTTAAATTAGGATTATCAATTAGAGTTAAATTATGATTCTTTTTTAGAATCAAATTTGGGTTTGAGTCATATTAGATAATTAGAATTTTAGTACATTTAGGATTTCTAAGAGAAGCCTATAAATAAGGCTCATTGATGTAAGTCAAGACAGATTTTTTGGAGTAATAATATTTTATCTTTTGCAATCTTTGCAACTTTCAATGGTGAGATTCCATTGACTCTCAATGGTGAGACTCCATTGACTTTCTAGGTGAGACTCCTAGAAAACCTTAGTGGGATTCTAGGGTTTCTACCTATCCCCTTCTAGTACATTCTTTCTATTTTTATTATCAGATTTTCCCTATCACATCTCTTATCTATATTTTTAATTTTAACCTTGTTCCTTTTCCCTAAACCCTAATTTATAAAAAACCCTTCTTCACCCACCTCGCTTGTAGGCAACCTTTCTAGGGCTCCTACATCATAATGGATCCACAATACATATCGAGCTTATTGAGTTAAACTCACCTTCTGGGCCTCACAGGCAGCCTTCTTTGGTCCTGCACATGAAGTTTACACCCAAGACCTCTCATGAACCAAGGCTCTTATACCATATTAAGTTACCAATTTGATCCAAACCAAGTAGTAAGGTAGTAAACTCACACCGTATATCCAGCTGATTGGGATAAATATAGCACGAATTCCCACAAGTGCACAAGCAAACAAATCCAGAGCCCAAAGGCACTTTCAATAAATGATAGCACAAAAAAATTCTCTTTGACCATTAATAGGCCTTTTCACTCTAATTCTTCCATAAGTGAACTGACATAATCCCCTGGTTAAGATACTTCTCTAATATTTCCATGCTACTGCATGAGTCTTTTCACAAACTGAGTGTTTTCTTTTATTTTCCCTTTTTGGGTGTGATAAGGGTTTGAATTTCCTAGTGTTCCTATAGTAAGCCTCCTACCCTGCCTTTAGACATTTATCAAATTCTAAACAAGTGAACACATTTAATCAGTTAAAAGTTGACTTTTTAGCCTGGTATATTGGTGCCAGCATGTTCCTATTTCTATGTCTCACAATTTTAGGAAGGAAAAAAAACCATTTATCTTGCAAGCTTTGTCCCGATCATTAGGTGACATCTCGACATATCAAGATTCACAACACATCTTGCTGGTATTGAAATGTATTAACTAATTCACAACAGTTTAAAGATAATCAAATCATGTCTAATTGCCACACCATTCTATTATCTCATCAAATTTACTGATAGAATTGAGAATTCTTTTTAGAGTAACAGGCATGATCATATAATGTTATGTAATTAGCAAAAGAAACACTTAACAGTGGAAGATGTTTTCTTTTATAATGTTTGAGCACAAACTCAAGATTGCACTGAATACAGTTGCATGTATATTAATGTCTTGTGAAATATGATATAATCAATGATAAGATGAAGTGTCACCCAAGATAACAAAAACCTAAACAAAATGAAGAATATATACATTGTATTGTATCTTGGATTGCATTTTTATACATGCTCATCAAATAACCAGGCAAAGAAGCTCCAAATTCTTATCAAGTTACAGGCATAAAATGAAAACCAATGAGCAAACTCTAAAATTTGTCACTATAATTCAATCATAAAGTGCCTCCAAATAGCTATTGATGACTACTAGCCCGCTGATAATCTGATAGTAGCAGTCTCGGAGGACTCACCCTAGATAAATAGAAAATAACACCCCTACAGAACCGAATCAAAATGATTTGACAGGATATACACCCATGCAACGATAAGCATACTACAACATCAGATAAATAATATATTAAGAAGACTAAGGTTTTTAACACAATTAAATACAACCTAGTTCGGTGAAAGTTTGCCATGATCTCAAGACAAAAGTTACTAGGGCCAACATGGATGATCTCTACTAATTTAGAGAATTCAAACTAAGGTGCATGAAAATGAACTACCATAATCATGAACTTGATGAGAATCATTTGTATGGAAAAAATACTTAACCCCTGTTGTCAGCTCTTGATTTCAGCTGAGTAGGACCATGCTTTCCAGCCTCTCGAAAAAAACGGGTTAATGTAAAAACTACATCCCCAAATTTGGAGTAAGACTGCAAGTCCAGCAACAAGTAAGTAGAAAAGCAATTGCAAACAACAGACCAAACCAAAACCAAAAAGATGCACCTTTGGCTATGAGGTACAAATCCAGAGTGAAATTTGGGACTGACGGTTTGGCTGTGCAAACCTGTTTACAAAATAAAACATGAAGCAAAACCAGAAGCTGTGCAATGCATAAAAAAGTTTCAAATTTTGACATAACTACATCCTCAAGAATTGTGTAGATCAAGGGACCGACAACCAAATTATGAAGCAGACTGCACTAATAACAGCAAAATTCTTGACCATGAAGCTTCATATCCATTTAAGTTGGATTGTGGTTACCTTAATAAGCTACATAACCAACTATAAACCTTATATTTATCATTATAGAATAAACCATTTAAAACTGGAGAATAGTCTTCCAACTGGGAATAAAATGAAAAGTAAATTTGAGCATAATCCAAATGTGGTAATACTTATCTTCCCTAGGTGCTAATGTTCACAACTGACAAGAAAGAGATCAAACACTGGTAGAGACCTTTCAAAATCAAGTACATATACTCATCTCTAACTACAAAAGACACCAAGAATATATGGAATATACAATTACATATGGGACATGTAATCAATATTGGTAGCTTGGGAAGAAAACTAAATGTGGGTCTGAACTTCAACCTGACTATGAAGCCAGCAGTAATTAATGTGCTAAAATTTTCACAATTTTCTCTGGTAACTTCTTCTTGCAATGGTCATTTTCACCAGCATTCTGAAAGACTGTCAGTTTCAATTCATAGTGTGGAAGAAGGCATAGAAGTGATCAGAGGATGACTCAGATTTGGTTATTTTGTTGCATCTGAAGGGAATACAGCAGCAGAATTTTCAAAGAAGTGGAGCAATCAAAAAAAAATTTCTGGTAGAGCAAGGATCTACAGGGATTCGACCTCTTTGAACTTTAGCTAGGGAGCAGGATCAGATTAGACAGCTGCTCTCAGTGTTTTTGTGGTTTTGCCTTATCCTTGTTTGTTCTTTTGGTACTATGTACTTCGTTGCTCCTCATCCTTCTTTTAGGTCGATTTTAATTTAATTACTTTCTTTGCCTATTAAAAAACATGTAGTTGAAAGTTTCAGCGTGAAATAGAAACCTTTCATCACAAAAGATAATTGCTCCAAAATCATGACGATGACGGATTACACGACCAACAGCCTGATTTACAGCCCGTGATGCTTGTTGAGTGTACCACTCTTCTCCAGTCAAAGCCTGCATTGGAAATGTCTAATTTAATGAGAGGAGAGTTGATATTGCCAAAGGAAAACATTGGCATTTCATATTTACAATATCGTGATTACCTTACATCCTTCAATTTGAGATAGACTCTGTTGATCCAAGAACTCACGTTTCAGACGTACCTGTTATACCTAACATTAGTTAGATAAATATAAGTTTGAGGAATAAAGCATAAAAGGAGTTTTAAAGCAAGTGTGACTATAGATTGTAATTCTTAATAGCAAGCAGTTCTTTGTGTGCAATTCCACAAACACTCAGTATATTTAAGTTAATGAGGGAGCATGACAAACAATTTGATAGAAAGCTATTCCTTCCAAAAGTCAAAAGCGGGAACATCAGATGGAAAAATAAGAAATTAAAGCCTGAGATATTTCCAAATGATTGTTCCAAGTAAGAAAGGAAAACAATATCATATCAGGAACCAACTATCTAGGAATACGTGTATCCATTTCAACAACATTAACCTATAAATATCTATGTGTTCAAGTAAATTAATACAAAAAGGGTTGTATGACAACTGGATTTGTATTCCAAACTAAAAAAAAAAAAAAAATAGATCATATAATTCACTGATGGCTAAATAACTGGAGCAAAAAGACAATTTAAACCATAAATACTGGGGCAAACCCCACCTTCTCGATGATCAACAACTTCACTTTTATAAGCACACAAGTAATAAATTATGGCTTTATGTAGAGTCAAATGTAGAAAGCATCTTTGTCAAGATAAAGAGTCTCCCTCATAACACATTCTACCTGAGGTACAGAATCTCCAAAATTTAAATATGATTTATTTCTTCACAAGAAAAGTTAGAGAAATTAAGATGGCTGTAATGCTTCATATGATAAAACATAGCTCACAGCAAAGTTATTAAAATGCAAGCTAAATCTTAGAAAAAAATAAAATAAATCATGCCTTAGGATCAACTGCGGGCAAAATGGTATACCAGCGACACACAGCCTCCCAGCATGGTCAGCAAAATCTAGTCCTTCACTTACCTGACAAATCAATAATGATTAACAAGGGTAATGAAACTGGAATCTCTGAAAGGTAGTACAAAGTGCATAAATGATGCAGAATATCAAAGCAAAGGTAAAACTGAAATTCTGATATCTTTGAGTGCTGTCCTAGCATTTTGTTTTCTTGTACAAGATCCCTTTGAATATGAGGTGAGTCAATGAGAAATGCAAGCAAAGGTAGAACAATAGAGACAATCATCAATTAAGGTTATCTCAAACTAGGATGATCAATGCAGAGTGCTCTACTCACAATTAATGCAGCAACATGGTTGAATTTTATTGTGTTGGGATAATGGGGAATGGGAAACGAATAAGACCATTCCATGCAAAAACTTAAAGGCTTTTAAACAGCTGACTGATGTACCCTACACCCATGCTCATATATACTAAAAGTTCCTGTTTGTCCATCATGCCCAGCATCTTCCAACAATGACATCACTGAAGTAAATGGGACAAGATCAGAAAAAAGGAGAGTGACCGAGGGTAGGAATATAATTTCTATCCTGTTCATAGAACATATATTTAACAAAATGTTGTCATATAAAAACCCCAGTCAACACTAGAAACCAGTAGCCAGTGGTCACCAAAGAGACCAAATTCTGTAGAAAGTATTGTACAAAGATAAGTTAATCATTCACAAAAGTGAAATTGGTAGATGTGTTAGAATAGATTACTGATTTGGGAATGTTTAACTATCATGAGAAAGTAGTGACATGTGCGAGTTGGAATTCAAAGTCTGAAGCTTGGCTAAGTATATTTTGAGTTTAAAATCAAAACAGAACAATGTTGTTACAAACTTAATGGTTTACTCATAACTTAAGTGCCTTGGATACTGTCTGGAAAAATTTTAAAAATTATAAAAAAAAATCCTATTTTTCTATAATAAATTCTAATCTAATACAATTTAAACCCAGGATAAGAAGGGCTTTAAAACTTTTTCCATAAAAAAATCATATTAGGTAAACCCTAAAGATCAAAAAGACTTATAATATTTTACCCAGGCCTCAAACCTTTTCAATGAGGAAAGGCAAAGGCAGATGATTCGAGTCCCTAAGCCTCGATATCATTTTGAGTTATTCACTAAGTAACATCATGGACATGCAAAATACGTGTGGATGATGGATAGTATAAGACTTGTGGAAAGGCAGCAATTTGGGCCAAGTAAAACTATGTATTACTAATTCTTTCGAATTTACTGATTTTTTGTTGCAGTCAATAGACTCCTGATTTTTGCATCTATGAAGGTAAGCAATCTCTATTGGTGATTTTTCACATATATTCAGTGTGTGATTGGATTTATTTTGGATTATTAGGACTCATACAATTTCTCACAAGGCAGCTAATATAAAACCTTGAATTGAATCTTAATAACAAAAAAGGGTGACAATTTTTATTTTTTATAAGAAAAAAAGGGTGACAATTGATTCAACATAACCAATTTGAAAAAGACCTAAAAGTTATGAATTTAAGATATGATAAAAGGGAATAAAAATTGTGAGTACTATCTCTTCCACATGTACTGCCCCTCCCCTTCATTCCCTAAGGTCATGCAGCTCCTTAATCAAGACTACAATTTTATAAAATCCAAGGTAAAAATCACTAAGATTTTTATTCAAACCGACTCCAATTTGTTTTAAGGTTTAGACCACAGTGATTCACTTGCTTTATATTCATGCAACTTAGATGGCCTATGGTGTCCAGCCAAGCATGACAAGAAAGCACTTTAAGATTCAAACAATGACCTACCTTGCCACGACAAATGCCAAAAACTGCACCAGACATTGAGGTGTCCTTAACTTATTCATGAAGTCCTGCCAAAAGCCAATTCAGCTGTGAAGAAAATATACAGAGAATATGGACAAATAATGTCTAGTGGTTATGTAGTTTACGTTACTTGCCTCAATTGAAGAAGGGAAAAGTGAAGATTGCCTAGGTTCTATAACAGGCTGCTTATGTTTGCAGATTCTTTCCCATATGGTACTAGAATTTGTTGAGTTGGCATGACTCTGCAAAAGTGCAGCATAATTAGACCAAAGAAAAATGCAAAGAGATTGTGAATCTTGAACAACTGTGCTTGATTTCTTACCGTATTTTTCCAGCATCCAATGCATTGCTCCAAAATGTAGTAAGATGGAAAAAATACAAGCAGCCCATCAGGTACGATTCTAGCAAAATTGACTGAAAGATAAAATTCAATCAACATCTTCCTAAAATAGTTACTTATAATAGTAGAGCTACTGACTAGGATACCTTTTATAATTGATGAAGTAAAACTTAGAGCCAGTTGCATCAGAACAAAATAATATTCAGCAACGAATCAATGAAATTACAAGTACATGCCTCATTTTCTGAAAGTTACTTTTAAGAAGAAAACCATTAATTCCATCCAAGATATGGATGCTAGATGCCGAATAGCATAGACTCATCTACCATTTTATCAACTTCATTTTCTCCATAAATCTGATAAGTTTGTTCTTCCTCTCGTCTCCCTTCTGTCTTTTTAGAGAACATAACCTTTCCATACCACATGAGAAAGGACCTCACACCCACCCCCTCCCTATCCAAAGCAAAAGTAAAAAGCATCTGCTTTGGCTCAACATTATCAATACCTACATATCATATGCTCATTAATTGAAAACAGTCAACACTCCAATAGATTTACACAGAGACATAAAATAGTATGCCATGATAAAGTATTTTGAGCAACAGATGATAAGTTCTGCACAGATGATAAGTTTTGGGTATGCAAGATCTAATGGAATTGAAGTAAAACCTAATCTTCATTAAGAGAGAAAGTGATAATAATGTGACTATCCAGAATTAAATCGAATCAATAGTTTATTTACACTAATTCATTTATTGAAATATGTAGCTTCTATGATTAATATGTTATGGAAATAGGTGAGATTCCATCAGTAGCATAACAATTGTAAAAATAATGATAAAAGTTATCAAGAAAAAGCATTAAAAATATGTCTTACATACCAATGGCATTCCCAAGCTCTTGCTTGTATTCTAGAGAATCGCGAGTCCGATAAGAAGAGTTGAAAGAGCAACCAGATGGACCAGCTGGTACAGCTCCAGCCCATATCTGATTTGAGGATATAACATGAGGATTTTCCAACCGAACAGGAAACTCTCTAAGAGGGCAAACAAGGAAGATATTCTTTAGCATTAATACATTTCTAGACATAACCAACTGGAAAGGTAAAAACAATCTGCAATCATGAACCCATACCAGTTCCTGTGCAAAAGATTCCATCGAGATAATGTGCCAGAAGTCAAAAATGATAGAATGAACACTACACAGCAAATTCCTCCATGGCAATTCCTGGATTGAAGCACCACCAGCTGAGTGTTCTGGATGCCTTACCTGCAAACATCAAAATCAAGGGATAGAGGTATATAAGAATTTCCCTCACCTGATGGAAAATTTCATTCTTCAGCAACAAAATTGCACCAGTCTGCAGGACTAGTCCATTCTAAGAGCCAGAACAAAACCAGGAAGCCTATAACTAACCCTATCTTTATGGATCAGAATAAGATCCTCTAAGATCTCAACCTCATATCAATCTTCTGAGTAGATGCCATACTCCTGGAAGGCCATTTTAGGAGAGGTGCCTGTCATAAATCTTGGCCAAGAACCACTTGCTGGGTAGGGTGAACCTATGCTATTGGTCATGCAGTTCAAGGAAGCTTCCATCACACTTTATTTCAAAAGGACAAAAATTTCTATCAAAATATAACCACAAAAGAACACAATTGAAATGGTGAAAGAAGATTGATGAATTTACTATGGCTGCATATGGTATGTATCTCAATTTTCAGGTAACAAGATATGTAAGAATCGATTGAACTTGGTTAATATTTAAATTCAAATGCAGTGAAAATAATATTGTTTTTATGAAAACTAGAACAGATTCAAGCTATACACATTCTTGGATAGTAAAACATTGAATAGATAATGGTCTGGGACAGTCCAAAATCTAAATAAAGGTGCATTGAGAGTGCAAACCAAATTTAATTTCTTCGTTATAATGCCCAAATGATTTTACTTGAAAACTAGAAGCTTGTCTAAGTTTGTGCATGTGAAAGAACAACAGACAGTTAATACATTGTAAGCTCTCATTAACAAGCTACTAAGAGCCTCCATAGCAATCACATGTAATTATGAATAAGAGGTCCCCTTGTCTCAATCTCCTTGAGCTTCAGAAAAAAAAAATCCATGAGTACTATTTACCAAAATAGAGAAGCTTGTTGTAGAAATACACCACTTAATCCACTTTGGCCATTTTTGCCCAAAACCTACTTTACCCATAATTGCTAACAAAAAGTCCAAATCAACATGATCATATATCCCCTCAATATCAAGCTTACACAACTAACCACAATCCTAGTCTTGCAGCATTGAATCAACTACCTCGCAGCCTCGCTTATCAAAAAAACATTGAATCAACTACCTCATTTTCCATAATCACTACATCGAGAATTTATCTTCCCTCCAAAAAGGCATTTTGATACTTATAGACTACTTTTCTCACCACTTTCTCAAGCCTATTAGCCAAAACTTTTGTTAACAGTTTGTATATGCTTCCCAACAAACTAATAATGCCAAAAATTCCTAATATCTTCTATCTTTTTATTTCTAGAAATGAACACCAAAAAAGAAGTATTGAGACTTTTCACAGACTTACCATGCTCATGAAACATGTTGAAGAAACATAACACATCTTATTTCACAAAGCCCCAACTAAAGTACCAAAAGGCCATAGGAAAGTCATCTAGGCTAGATCTAGCTTTGTCACCATTTAGCTCTGTTAAGAGAGAAAATAGAGAATCCCTAATTTTTATTATTTCACGGAAAAGAAAACTTGCTTTTACATTACATATTGACTTATATATATACACACCATAGGACCCACAATACACAAGACAATAAAGGAAACATCAGACAATATCTAACACTTCCTCGCCGGGAGCATATAGGTCATATGCACCAAGCTTGTTATAAATGTATTTTAATTCTGTGACCTCCGAGAGATTTAGCAAAGATGTTCCGCTTGGGGTCGATCATTTGAATTGACAAAACTAGTAGTCATACATCCCGATGCGATCTTCTCTAATGAAGTGGCGTACTAACTTCAATGTGTTTGGTCCTTCATGGTATCTGGATTGGATGCAATATGTAAAGTACCGGGTTATCACGTATGAGCTTCATCCGCTCATCCTCTTCCAAATCTCACCCCCGGAGAAGGTGTCTCACCATATGAGTTCACATGTTGCCAATGGCCATAGCTCGATACTCGGCTTCAGGGCTAGATCTAGCCACTACATTTTGTTTCTTACTCTTCCAGGATATTAGGTTACCACCAATAAAAACACAAGACTCAAGTGGAACGCCTATCCGTAAGAGCCACCCCACCGTGATCTATGTAACCAATAACTTGGGTGTGACCTCTATTCTCGTACAACACACCTCGCCCTCGGGTGTACTTTTTGATATATCGGTTAACGTGGATTGCAAGATCCCAACGGCATTTATCACATGGGCGATCAGAATCGACCATCAACACTTACCTGAAATAAACGTCTCCGCAAGTAATCGTGGAGGATAGTTTAGTTTACTCCACGAGTCGTCGATATCTCCCAGGATCTGCTAAAGACTCCCCCTGACCTGGTATACAAGTTTGACATTAGGATCCATAGGAGTGTCAACCGGCGATAGCCTAACATACCGGCTTTCAAGAAGTCTAAAGTATACTTCCGCTGGGGAGAGGACTACACTTTAACCTGATCGAGCTATCTCAATTCCTGTAGTACTCGAAGTTTCCCAAGTCTTTAGTTTGAAAGGGTGAAAGATGTTGCTTTAGTTTCCAATACCATCCCGACACGCTCGTAATGACGTATGTCATCCACATAAACAACCGATAAATACACCGCCCAAGAGTTATGACGATAAAAATCGAATGGTTCACACAGACCGTGAAGCATGCCAGTTCTTGAACAATGTAACTAAACGGCCAAACCATGCTCGAGGAGATTGTTCTCTTAAGCCATAGAGAGCGCGTGAATTCCGCACACTAAACCACTTCGAGCAAAAAAACTGTGGTTTGCCTCCATAAACTTCCCCTGCAAGATCACCATGAAGGAAGGCATTTTAATATCCAACCTAAAAAAGCGACCAGAACACATAGCAAATGCATGGAGTATAAGGTATCGACATAAATCTTGCAACTGGGAGAGAAGGTGTCACCATAATCGAACCATAAACCCGAGTATATCCTTTAGCAACTGCTTGCCTTAAGGCGATCAACTTGACCATCATGACCAACCTTAACTGTGAAAACCCAACGACAACCAACTGGAAACTTACCAAATGGCAAAACAAGATCCTAAGTGCCGCGAGCGCAGAGCACTATTTCATCTACCATCACCGCCGCCAACCCATGGGAAAGTGCCTACTGGTGGTCTTCTTGGAAGAGAAACAGAGGAAAAGCCAAGAGGAAACAAATACGTATCAGGGGAAGATAATCACTGGTAACTCAAAAAATTGTAAATGTGGATAAGGATCAAGTGGCAGAATGGAAAATCTTCCAAGAGCAGGCGTTATCGCAACAGCAAGAGCCTGGGTAGGAGAAGTCGGGCTGTGAGAGGAAGAGTCGCCAGGGGCCTCAAAGAAGGGACAGAACACGGTGACGGATCGATGATAAACCTCGGGCGTGACAGAAGATACATCATCAAATCAGCGAGAGATGATGGGGAAGTGGTAAGACTTCTCAGAATTCGGAAGACTCGAAGGAGGAGAAGAAGTGGAAGTCCTCAAGAATGTGACATCGCCAAGAGAAAGTATCGATGAGTCCGAGGTGAATACTGAACGGCAACCCTTTCCTCGTCTGAGGCTCTAGAAGATGATTTCGTGGCCTTAGCCGAAGCTTGTCTTGTCCTCGATAGAACATGAACAAAGCAAGTACACCCAAAGACACGCAGAGAGGAGGAAGGAAATAAAGAGGTCGGTCGTGGAAAGAAGCGGAATGAGGAATCGGTACGAACACGCATTTAGGGCATACGATTAATTAAATACAGCTTGTAAGAATGGGCCCCCTAAAACGAAAATAAATAGAGAGCGGAGAGAGTAATGAGTCAGTCTCAATGAGATGATCATTCTTACGCTCAGCCTACCCCATTTTGTTAAGGAGTATGAGGACAAGATCACGAAGAATCCCATGTCGGGACATAAATGAAACAAAGGGTGCGTAAAATATTCAAGCATTATCACACGTAACACACGAATAAATATCAATCGGGTTGTAATTTCAACATAAAAATTTCCGGAAAATAATATATCTCACTCGATTTTTCATTAAAATATCCAAGTACACGAGAATACTATCAATGAAAGTGACAAAACACCGAAAGCTCAGTGCACGCAAACCGACAAGGACCCCAAACACGTTGCGGACAAGTCCAAAAGGAGATGTTTCATTCCGACCATTCAAACACTCAAGGAACGGTGACACGAGTATGTTTCCTGCCGACAGGACTCACACGCAAGTGACGCATAGCCGAAAAACAAGGACCATCTTCTCCTGAACTTGGGATGCATCAGGTGGCCCAGACGACCGCTGACGAGGATGAGCATCACAAACGCAAAACTACGTGAGATGATGGCGAGGTGAGGTGATAGAGGCCCTGAGACTCACGTCCGATGCCAATAGTCTTCCCCTGCATCCGCTCCCGCAAGGTCGCCAAATTTATCGTAAAATAATGGAATGCTTAAGAGTACGAAAGGGATTTTACCGGATGGAAATAAGATTAAAGGGACACTCGTGGAGTATAAAGGACATGTAGAGGTAGGGAAGGGATGTGATGGGCTAAACCAATACCTTTAGCCACAGCTTTTGAGAACCATTAGCTAAGGTAATGATAGGTAAAGTAGGGGTAGTAGTAAGAGAAGAGAAGATCTTTATTACTAGATATGTGATCGGAAGCACCAGAGTCTAGAATGCAGGGTCCAAGAGAAGATGTATGAGTAAGGCAAAGAGAGGCATTACCGGCCCCGGGGCAAATGTATGCAACAGAGCCGACTTGGTCGCTTGATAGCGAAGATGTGCATCATACCTCAATCGTCGTGTGGAATACCCCGAGACGTGATGCGAGCCTGCAGTCCGAGGCAATGAGAATCGACCAAGATCGGGCCACACGTGGCAAGGCGAGGAGGCCGTCCTACGAATCGACAACAACGATCACGAAAAGGCCAAGCTATCGTGAATAGGTGCAATGAGGATCTTGTCCTCTACCCTGCTACCACCAAGGCCCCTCCCCAAAGGTTACAGGAGAAACTAACACGTAAGAATCTAAAGGGCTATCAGATGGCAAAGTCTGTGTGGAGGAGATACGAAGGAGGCGAGCAAACACATCATCCAAGGATGGACCGAAGGATCGCTAAGAATCCGATCTCTGATGGTCTCAAGATCCCGGACGAGGCCAACGAGAGGCAAGTGACTATGAAGAACTCTGGCGAACCCAAGGCTTGTCGAGTCCCAAAGTCACTAGTAATGTGCACGTTGTCGTGAACCTCCCAAGAGGCAATCCGCCAATATAATTAGATAAACTTACGTCCCGTCAAGGAGATTAACAATAGCGGTAGTTTCACCTTATAAAGGCATCGATTAACATCTCGTGCATGTAACTTTGCCTCGATTCCAAAACTGTAATATGTCTTGTAAGCCCGAAGATAAAGCAAAATTTTTGGATCAACCGACTGCCATAATACGCTACATACTGGGCATCTATTTTCTTTCCAGTTGCACCTTGTCAACACTCATGCATCCTCCTGTAATAAGATGATCTCATAACTCGTCCCATAAACCGTATTCCACAGGTTTAATTTAAAGATAATTCTCACTACCAATCAATTTTTCGATGATAAGAGGGAGATCCGTAGTCAAATGTATGAAAAGAGGATTTTTGGCAGCCATATCCACCGAATCGAGATCGAATCACGCTTTCGATTGGAAGAGAGCCGTAATAAGAGGGCGAATCACTACTGTGAGCTTGAAATCACTACCAGAACTTGAAATCACTACGGAATCGAGATGAAGAAAAAGAGGACCCAAACCGTAGAGAAGACGACTGACGGAGGGCAGCGGAGGCAAAATGGGCAAAAAGGGATACGTGGTCTCGGTGGACCGCAGAGGGATGGAGCAGTTGAAGACGACGTCGACGACTCGGATCGGTGGAGTCCCACACGGAAGGTTCCATGCGCCCACACGCGCACCCACGCGCCGGAGCGTGGACGGCAAGCTGCCGGAGAAGGGAGGCGCATGACGGCGCGCGGTGCTCGGCCGCCTACGAGGTTGCCACCGGGAGTGTAGACGGCCGTGCGCCTCGAATCCGTGGATTTCCGAAGAAGAGCTGCCGAAATTCACCGGCGCGCGACGGCGGACTACATGCCGCGGCGGCGAGGTGAGGGGATCCACGATGGGTTCCGAGAGGAGAAGAAAGGATCTAATGAAACACGATCATCGAAAGTAAATTCGTGGTTTCTCGTCTCGATACCATGTTAAGAGAGAAAAAGAGAATCCCTAATTTTTATTATTTCACTGAAAAGAAAAACTCGCTTTTTACATTACATATTGGACTTATATATATACACACTCATAGGACCCACAATACAATAAGACAATAAAGGAAAATACTGTACAATATCTAACAAGCTCCAATAGCACAACAAACACCTTTTCCTCCTAAACAAACTCCTCCGACTTTCCAGCCTCTTGATCAAGCAACATCTCAAAAGGCATAACTTCAATCCCATGCCTCCAATCTCCTTACTAGAAAAGAGGGTCCTAAGGGCACTAGTCACTCCTTCCTTGATCACTATCTCTTTCATAAGTCTCACCCTATCCACTTTGATCTTTGCTAGATGATTACTTCTTCCATGAGCATTGGCCCATCTTATGAAAAAACTTGGTGTTTTTATTTTTTTTATGGGTAAAAGCAAAAATGTATTCAACCATAAAAAAGAACCGGGGGCAACCCAAAGTATACATGAGATATACAAGAAGGGGCCCCAAGGAGGAACAGAAAACAAAAGAAAGAGAAGCAAAAAACCTACCAACCCTCAACTAAACACAAGACCTCAACTACAACCTAGCCAAGTCAAAATCAATCAAAGATCTGCCTCTCAATATACAAGTTTAATGCATGACCAAAACTACTACCAAGAAACTGTGACGTGGTGTTTTTATCATCCTCCCAGCTACAAAGCCCTCGATTCACTGATAATCTGGCCAAAACGGGGCATTTTTACTAGCTAAAACCTTTTCTTTAGAACCATTTTGTGCTAAACTATCATAATTACCCGACTTTGGGAGTTGTTTGGTCCCAAACCTCGAACTAATGTTTTTCTTGAGTACCGGTATGCTTTCAAGACCTTTTACGTACTTATTCCGTTATTGGACTACATGAGGACAAGCAATGAGGACATATTAGGGTCTCGAGTTCAAGCTTTGAAGCTCCGAGATGAAATTCTAGTGAGTTGAAGCCTTGGAAGCATGATTGGACAAAGAGACGAAGACCAAAATCACATTCTAGAGCATTTTGCACTCACTTAGAGTGGGAGCGAAATTTTCGCACCCACTCATGGAGGGTGCGAACGTGTAATTTCTCTTTGGGCAGCTGTCTGGTGCTTTTCGCACCCTCTCCCTGAGGATGCCAACTTGTTCTGGAAACTAAAAAAGGCAATCTCGAGATCTGATTCAATTCCCACACACTCCATTTATTTAGTATATTTTGATCGAACGCTGTCACTCGTCTAATAGCCTCTCATTTATAAGGTGATTGATCAAAAACGAATTTACTCTTCAACTATTGAATTTTTTTTTTTTTTAATCGATAAAAAACAATATATAGAATAATAAAACCAAGAGGTTCCAAAGAGTACACAGGAAGTGAACAAGAGGGAACCAAAAGGGGCCAAAGAAGAACCTACCAACCCTAGCAAAAGCATACAAGACTACCTACACCTGCCAAGCCAAAATCCACAAAAGAATTCCTTTGCTAACAACACTAAACAAATTGGTCCATTCCACAAATTGCCTGTAAAATTTAATTTAATTTTTTTTGAGTTTACACCCGTTGTCAAACACCACCCTATTTCTTTCCCACCATAAAGTCCAGAAAAGGCATAAAGAAGCAGCCAACCAGATTTTTTTTCTTTTTTTTACCCACAAACGCTCCATACCAAGCTAAAAGGGTGTTGATGACAGAGCTCGGAAAGACCCAACTAGTCCCAACCGTCGACAAAAAGAGATCCCAGAGCATCCTGACCATCTTGCAATGAATTAACAAATGGTCTATTGTCTCTTCATCCTCTTCACAAAGGCAACATCTGCAGGCGGGCTCTTTCCATCGCTTACCTGGGCCCAGCAGGATCACTTTTCCCTAGGAAGCTTCCTGTGCGAAAAACTAATTTTAGAGGGATCATGGTTCCAAATGCAGCGAAAAAGGAGCGCTCAAATTCGTGCAAAAAGTCTAAACCACTATACAAGGTCCTAACTGAGAAATTGATGTGATTGGAGCCCTTCATCAGAAGTTTGTCCTCAATTCCAGGTCTGATTTTCTTCCTGTAAATAGAGGATAGAAAGCTTTCCACCTCCTCCATCTCCCAGTCAACTATTGAATAATAATAGTTCTTCTTCCAATTTTCTAAGTTATTCAATTCTTCTTCTTTTCTTCTTTTCCTGCATGTTTTTGTTTTGTTTTCATGATTCATGGTTGACATCTTATCACCTATGAGTAATGCCTTAATTCCTGGATTTGGTGGATCCTGGGCTCCCTATCATGATGATTCACAAGGTGAATAGTATGTTTAACCCAAGGAAACCTGTGATGTTGATATGTTTGTCATTTAGAAGCAAAGATACATCTCAAACATCTCTGGGGGCCGAGTGACACTCAACTCACTAAAGCCCCGGGACATAGTCACGTTGCTGAGTTTCATCGCTGGTCACTTAGCCTTCTTTTGATAATCGCAAGTCCAACCAATATATTTGATTGTTTGGTGAGAAGATTCTTCCTCTTTTATGCACAACCGAGATTATATCTGTCTCTGATACCAAAGAACTAAGGTATCACAACTATTCTTCTCCTAGAATTCATGCTTCATAATAAATCTAATAGAGGACTACCCCATAATTCCCCTTTGAAATCATCATGTGTGTGTGTGAGTGCTTAGTGAAACCAAGTCCAGGGATTACTCCCGTAATCCGAATACAAACCAATCAATCAACCAACTCTCTAAAAATCAAATTTTTACAAATAAAAAGAAATCTTTTCACAAGCAAGGCAACCAAAACTACTAAACCAAGTAGAAAACTCATCCCAATGGACGTGCCAAAAGCCACTATACCAACAAGTAGCCCTGGCTATGTGCTCGGTAGGATTTAGGTCTTATAAATTTTTGTGACTTTCGAACCTAATCACCACGCGACAACTCAACCTCCAAGAGGCTTCTTCCATCAAGGCCCATTTTTGGTAATCTTCCCTAGTGGTCTTCTAAGTTTCCTTCTTAGCCATAAACAGAGGACCCTTCCTCTCCTTAGCTTCCCAAGAGCCCAACTGCTTTAGGCCTTCCACTTTCCTAAAGAAAACATTACCAAACACTTCGTTGTTCCAACTTTTCAAAAGAAGGCCGTTTACTTAGAAGCCAAGACAAAACTAGAAGAACCAGTGAAATTAAGACCCATCCACCATCCCTGTAACAGTACATAAAACCCTTCCTCCTCTAGCCATATATTCTCAAATCTAAAAGGAGTATCCCTAATCTAAGAGATAGATAGGTTGTTATTACACCTCAAAAAAAAATTTGTTCATTTATATGATTCAACAAACTGTTGGCACCACTCCTAAAGTTTGTACCGGCCGCTTCTAATTTTGATATGATCAACTTTCTTTCTTTCATTTGTTTATAAATTTAATTAATTAAAAGTAAGGTGTGAAACATGTTCATAAGTACTATATTCCATGCAAATACCTTGCTATAACCACACCGTAGGCTCATTTTATAATGACAACCCCTGATCTAAAGAAAGTACATAGTCAAATTAAGTTGTCTCAATTTGAGGAAGGTTAAACCAAAAATTCTAGTTCCTTCGGAGTTTCCTTCATAACGGGTTATCATTAAGCTCAGACTAACAATGCATGAGAACTAGAAGTATTTCATTTAAACATCACATTATAAACATGATTGTTCATGTAATAACCGAAAACAACAAGAATAACAATAATAGAAATGAAAGATCAAGAGGGGTAGCTCAGGTGGTCTAAGGCCTTGGGGTTTACCCAATGGTCACCAGTTCAAGTCCCCTCAAGGTCACTAGAGGTTTTACCCGACCGTTAACTTCAAAGTCCGTGGGATTAGTCGAGGTACGTGCAAGTTGGCCCGGACATCCACGATTATCAAAAGAAAAATACAAACTAAACACAAATAGTAAAAAAGCCCCCAGTGAACTTAATGGAATAAAGGAAATCACCATAATACCTTTTAAGGCATCTGCAGTATTTGATTCAACTTCCTGGACATGAACCTTAAATTTACAGACAATTTCAAAGTTAGACAAACAGCCCGCTGTTAGATACTGAACACAAATGCAATACATCCGTTGTGGACTAATACATAATCCTCATAATGGCAAAGACATAGCAAGTTTCAAACTTACACGGTAGAATTTAGCATGAGCATTACCACCATCCCTGAAGATTATTTTAAGAATGTCACTCATGGTCTCTAGCCTGCAGATGGTACTCTTTGTCTTTTGGGCTGCTCCTTTTGCATCTATAAGCATAGAAAATTATCTTATAAAAGAAAAATTAAAGCAAAAAAAACTACTACCATTGTTATAGAATATCAACCCTGTGAATCACAAGACAAATAAAAGCGTATATAAGAACACGTGTCTTTTTATAATAAAATGTTAACCAGATATCAATGCTGGTAAAAGTTGGCCCTATCAGCAAAAATATCAGTAATGCCAGCACAAACACTGTCGGAGCTTACCTTCCTCAAGAAGCAAGGCAGCTTCCTCAATTATATCAATCAGCATGGTGGCAGCCTGTGCAATATCCAAATCAGCTTAGTAATTCGATAGATATGCCCAGGCCTAGTAAAACCCAGTTCCTTGACCTGGCTAGGGACTTCAGCAATCCGCTTCTCAAGCTTCAAAAGAAGTGCTGCATATAATGCACAATTAAAAAGTGAGCGACTGTTTCCACCAGTGAATTCAATTACAATGACAGTGTGTCACCAGCAGAATGACACATGTTTTCCAATGTGTGCTAGAAACTTCTATGCAAAAGCATTAAAATCTCAACCTGTGGTTGCCAGCATCCCTATGTTTGCCCGCATCTCTTTGCTTGGGAGGCAGCTGGGGAAAGGGTTTTAACCCTTGACCAGATTCAAAAGAGAGGAAGAAACTTAGCAAATAGGTGCTTTTTGTGTCAAAGGAATGAAGAAACAATAGATCACTTATTATTGCATTGTGTTAAAACCAGGGTGCTTTGGGAGCTCTTCTTCTATTTCTTTGGAGTTTTTTGGGTCTTTCCTTGCTCAATTAAGCAAGCTTTGGAAGATTGGAGGGGCCTGTTTGTAGGCAAGAAGAGAAAGGAAGTGTGGAGGGCTGGGCTATTATGTCTCTTTTGGACCGTTTGGAAGGCAAGAAATAAGATTGTTTTTGAAAACAAGGAGCTGCCCTCCAAAAGTTGAAGACTTCCTTTGTGTGCTTCCTTTGTGCAGAGACCAAGCCATGCATCAAAGAAGGCCCCAAGACACTAGTTGACTTCATTGAGTGGCTGAGTTCTAAGTGATTGAAACGGGTTGTTCAGTTTTTTGTCAGCTGGGTGGTTTGCGAGGTTCTGGGGGCTGCCCTCTTCTGGACAGTTTCTCTGTGGGATGTTTTTCTTGTTTCAGTTGGGTGGTTTTTTCTGTGCTGTGGTAGTTGTTCCTCTCCTGGGTTAGGGTCTGTTTTCTTGTACTCCTTTGAGTCGCCACTTCGGCAGA
The DNA here is from genome assembly GCA_016808115.1 of Tetrastigma voinierianum. Lineage (NCBI taxonomy): Eukaryota > Viridiplantae > Streptophyta > Magnoliopsida > Vitales > Vitaceae > Tetrastigma > Tetrastigma voinierianum. The sequence goes on along the minus strand of JAEQBH010007440.1, from coordinate 49,383 downwards.
TCCTTTTATGAATATATCTCAGCTTTTTACTTATCCAAAAAAAAAAGCATCACTATGGATCCCAAAGGACCTGGTCGCATAGTGGTTAAGTAACCCAAAACCATTTTAGAAAAACAGGGCCAAAATCCATAGTGAAACACTTGCAATGAATGGCAACTTCAATATACATGCAGTATTTAATGAAAAGCATAATTTGACTTGCCTTTTAGAATAGCAAAATTATCTGGATTGCATGATTTATCATTTGCTTTTTCAATTTCCCTCCTTGATATAGAAAGGTCAACACAATTTTTTGCTTCAGAAATGCAAGCTGTCAGAAGCCAAGAAGGCAAGTCAAAAGAGGCTGCATCTGAACATAAGCCTTCCTGCATTTCATGAAAAATGCAAATTATTTATTATGGTGGCTGAGTTCACAAATTATACAAGTCAATAAACCTGCAAAAGCTTCTGTAAATAACTCATTTATTATCACACAAATAAGCACCAAACATTGACAAACAAATAACTCTTGGGAACACCCTAAACATTAAATTTTGAATTGGATTTGGGGATTAAAACTCCTTCCAAAAATAAAATTTCTCCTTTGGCTGGTTATTAGAGATGCCCTCCCTACTTATGAGTTTCTCTCTGCTAGAAAGCTAGAAATTACAAATATATGACATTTGTGCAATCAAAATATTGAGAATATTGACTATGCCTTTAAAAATGTCATGTTATGGAGGTGACTTCCTTTCTTGATTACAAATGGTAGATAAAAGCAATAAATCAATTGCAATCGTTCAATCACCCTATGGAAAATATTGACATAATCATATGGAATGTTTGTACACATAGAAATCAAGTCCTATTTAAGAAGATTAAACCAAATCCCTTTCTTTGTCATTGAGAAATATACCTTTATAATGGTCTAGCATAAACAATTAGAGTGTTTCAATTGATCCTTTCTAGAGAATTAGATGGTCTTCCTAAACATGCCTTTTATTTGGTAGGTAAAATCGATAAGCTACTACCAAGGCTATGAACTTAGAATTAGAAATGGGGAGCAAATTGAAGAAATGACCTTAAATCTATGTACTGACCCCAAATCGAATTGTTTGGGATTCAAAAGTAAAGGAAATCATTTTATCTTACTAATAGTGGACAAATTGGCCTATTACCAAATCATGCCCCGACTTTCACAATCTTCAGGATTATTTGTAGAGAACCATATCATTAAAACAAGAAACATAATGTCTCCTGAATGGTTGAAAAAATTATCATTGAATCCCGTTAATTAATGGTGGATTCAAATTAAACTTTGATGGCTCGAGGGTAAAGGGAAAAAGTACATTAGGATGGGTCATCAGAGACCCTAATGGAACTATAAAAATGGTTGCATTTAGACATATAGGCAAGTTCTCTATAATTCACAAAATGTATGGCTTTAAGAGATGGTACATTAGCTGCCTACAAAATGGATTTGTAAATTTAGAGAGTGAAGGTGATTCAAAAATAGAAATAGATTGTTATAATTAAAAGATCGGTATTCGTAGTTCTATTATGTCATTAGTGGAGTATATTTGGAAGTTGTCTCATGATCTAAATATATATGTGTGTGTGTGTATTGATGGGTAAACAAACAGCATATATTAATCACAAAAAAAGAATATGATAAAGTCGAATTCTCAAAAGTATACCGAGTATACTAAAAGAACAACTAAAGTGGAGCCGATGGCTCAAGAGAGAATCCACCATCCCAAAAACAACTATACCCCATCCAAGTTAGAAAAGCAAATACAACATATAAATATATATATATATATATATATATATACACACACACACATATATATAATTGTCATCATGTTTATAGAGAAGCAAATACAATTGCGGATTGTCTAACCAAAAAAGATATTGACAGTATAGATTAAATCTTTTTGGTAGTCAATGTTCCCTAAAGATGTTGCCAGCATTAGTTTTGAAGACCAACATACTCTTTCTCCAATCGTTTTTGTAAGGTTTCTGTTTAGTAGTCCCTCATAAAAAAAAAATTAAAAAAGAACATTGACAAACAAAAAAATGAGGAAAAGAAATAAGTCTGCACCACATATATATATATATATATATATATTGGCGGCTCTTCTTTTGAATATTCATTGTTCTTATTTATCAAAAAAACATATATTTTTTAATAGGGAAACAATAAATGCGTGTTGGTTTAAGGAATGTTAAATGACCAACTCTCCTAAAAGCTCAAACTTATAGAATTTGGGTTTAATATGAATATCATGCATTTAACATGATCCCTCACGTGTAGCCCCATACCTGAACATGGAGAGTCAAACAAACCAAATAGAGTCCTTCTGAATTTTCAAATTAACAAACAGGGAATAAATTGCAGAAAGGTGACTCGAACCCATGACCTCCTACCGAACCAGGCTCTGATTCTATGTTAAATGACCAACTCTCCTAAAAGTCAAGCTTGTAGGATTTGGGTTTAATATGAATATCATGCCTTTAACAAGAACCAACAAACATAATCTCTAAATTTTTCCAAAAGAAAAATAAAAAGTAAAAAAGATAAAAAGAAAACACTGCAGTCTCCTGTACCAGGTTGTGAGCTTCATCAAATATGAGTATGCTGTTATTCCAACCAACGCTGAGAGATTTTCTGTAGCCACGATCAATGAGATAATTATAGGGTGCAAATAAAATATCAACAACCTTATGAAGCTCTCGTGATACATAATACGGACACCTACAGGAGCAAGAAAAAACAATTACAACACCTCGACCACAGCAAATGGGAAAACATATTTGTGAAGTTAAGTTGTATCTCTTTTTGGTATAAAGATATAATATCATCAAGAAAACCTACGGTCCATTGCCTCTTCCAATATTGACCAAGTCCTCTATGTCAATTGGTTCATCACCAAGCCCAGGATTGTACTTCATGAAATCTACACAAAAATAAAACAAGAGAAAAGAGAAAAGCAATAAAGAATGTCAGACCTGCATGGAACATGGCTTAGATCACAACATCAAGAAGAATTTGTTTTCCTCAGATTTTGAAGTTTCTTTACATCAATAAGAGCTTCATATTTTAGAGATAAAGTATTTCAAAATTTCAACACCATTTGTAGAACCTTCAAAAAGATAGTTCAGGTAGAATACCAACATTTTCATCATCAGAACCTTTTTCTGACCTTTTTAATTAAGCTCCACAAATCCCATTAAGCCATTCTATTTTATAGTTCATATACATTTTGTTTGAGATCTGGCATCAGCTATATGAAGTCAAATAAACAAATTGATTATACATTTGCTGTAAAAGGGCTATCCTAAAGCTGGAAGGCTTTGAAAATAAAGGATCTAGATAATATTTTTCGTAAAACGTTTTAATTTTTTTCAGGAACCAAATTTTATTTAGAAACTCAGATATGACAAACATTTTTGTCAACTTATTCTCCATGAAGGAACCGTGCACTTTAGTACAATGCAAAAGTTTCCAAATTCTCTCCATATTTTCAATTGTTCCTCAGAAAATTCTACAAGAAAACATCTAGAAATATCTTAAATCCATTCTCAAAAAATTGTTTCAGTTGAAAATTTGTCGTGTTTTATAAGTTAGGAAACTCTTTTCTATTCTAATGAACAAAAACTGTTTTTAAAAATAGTTTCCAAACAAGCCTAAAATATCCACCACCATGTATTAGGCATTATCTACCCACGAGGTTGTAGAACGTTGAAATTTGGATGCAATTTTTAGGCTTTTGCTCATTGTTTTTTATTTGGATGGACAGTTTATCTACTTTAGGCATATCACTTTTTTTTGTTTAGAAGCTGAGGAAGTTCAGTTTTGATGCTTCACAGAATTTAGATCAAGATCTAAATTTTCCATGGTTAATAAAAAATTAGAACTTCTCAAGGATGATGGACTACCAAATTAATTACAACAGAAGATATTGAGTGATATTTAATTACCTTGCTTAATCTCATGCTTTTTAGATTTTTCTTAGAGAGATAATCTTCCTTTCAATACAAAAGAAAGGGAAAATGAAGACTGGATGTGAATGGACTCTATTGTTCTATGATGTCAAGAGCACAATATATAACCTCGCATTATGCACAGTCCCAGGTTCAATTCCTACCACAGGTTGAACACCTTGGATTCCTCAGTGCTGGTTGTGATGAGCATAGTTAACAACCCTAGCTTTGGTGAGCCTGTGGAAAGTTCAAAGGGCTCAACTATGGCAGGTTTCTTGGTAATCAAAAAAAAAAAAAGTTTGGAACCTCAAAATGTGATCATAGTTGAATTTCATGATTATTTTAAATGATCAAGGACTCCTTGTAATGCGTCACAACAAAGTACTGCTTTTTGAATTTATGAGTTACATGACAAAAATTTTAATACTAAAGAATAGGGAAGAGAAGCACTACCTAAATACTTTCACACTCTCAAAAGCCGTTGGGATCAATTACATGAAGACTAAAGATTGTTAACCTAATATAAGTCATCAGATTCAATCTTGTTAAATGGCAAACTTTCCTAAAAGCTCAAGCTTGTAGGATTTGGGTTTAATATGAATATCATGCTTCTTAACACCCTCTCTCATGTGCATGCGGACCCATACTCAAGCGCGTGGAGAGTCAAAATGTTGAGAGAAAAGGAATTTGGTATTCTCATTAATTTACAAAGGAGGAAAAATACATATATATACTCTAGTGTTAGGGCAAAAAGAAAACAAAGTTTGAGTCTAACTAGGAGACTAAAGAGAGAAGAAAAATAACCCTAAATGGATTAGGAGACCAATCTTTAACACTCCCCCTCAAGCTGGAGCATATAAATCAAAAGCACCCAGCTTGTCGCATATATACTTTATCCTAGGACCTCTAAGAGACTTAAATAAGATATCCATTATCATTAGAGTCGACAAACTACCATTACGCATCCCGACAATCTTTTCTTAATAAAGTGGCAATCCACTTCGATGTGCTTAGCCTTCTCATGGAAAACTGGGTTAGATAAAATATGCAAGGAGACTTGATTATCACATATAAGTTTCATCTGTTCATCCTTCCCAAATCTTAGCTCTTAGAGGAGATGCTTCAACCATATGAGTTCACATATTGCTAAGGTCATAGCTCAATACTCGGCTTCAGCACTAGATCTGGCTACTACATCTTGTTTCTTACTCTTCCAAGATATTAAATTACCTCCAATGTGTCAAAATAGATAACAGAAAAATATAAAGAGAGGTTTTTCTTGGAAAAGTTACCTTTGATTCCATCCGTCTGCCATACATATAGTCTCTCAAATTCCTAGTCTTTAGCATCTATACATGGTAGATTCCTAGTCTTTAGCATCTATATATGGTAAGATAATATATACAGCTAATGATAGAGTCTCAAGGTGCATAAACTCCTAAAATTGTATATGGTAACATCCCCGCTCAAATTGATGCTGGTAAGTCAGTCAGCAACAATTTGCCAACAAGAAATTGATGCCGCTGTCGAGTTAGAGCTTTGGTGAAGACATCAGCCACTTGGAGATCAGAAGAGATATGAGGAAGAGATATCACCCGACTTTCCAAAGTGTCTCGAATAGAATGACAATCAACTTCAATGTGCTTGGTGCGTTCATGGAAAATGTGATTGGTGGCAATCCGACAAGACTAGTGTTATCGATACGAAGCAGAGTAGTCCGGAGGAAACCTTAAGCTCCTGCTGAGACCACATAGCCATACAATTCCCTGTAATCAAAGAATAGACATGGCACGATACTCAAATTTCTGGGTAGAGGATTTGCAGAGACACGATCTGTTTACATCTCCAAGAAATTAATGCATCACCTAAAGACATACACCAACCTGTAGTAGATCGACGTAGATCTGACAATCTGCACCCCAACCCATCACTATAGGCAACAAGTTGAAGAGAGGTGTCGGTAGGAAAAAACAACCCACGAGAAGGTGATCCTCGAAGATAACGAATGATGCGGCGAACTACAGCAAGATGGAGATGCCGAGGTGAAGACATAAATTGACTGACCTGATGAACAACATAGGAGATATCAGGTCGAGTAGTGGTCAAGTAGATAAGACTCCCAACCAAGCGCCGATAGAGAGTAGGTTCTTCCAGAAGGTCCCCTTCATCTTTCCTGTATTTGACATTTACCTCCATAGGAGTATCAACAGAAGAAGTGTCCTCCAAACCAGCCAAAGTGATAAGATCTTGAATATACTTATGCTGGTTCACGAAAAGGCAATGGGATCGATAATGAACTTCCAATCCTAAGAAGTATGTGAGTCGCCAAGATCTTTCATATGAAAGCTGTATTGCAACCGCTGCTGAAGCTTAGTAATCAAACCACACGCGCATCACACATCATCCACATAAACCAAGAGAATAACTATAAATTCGACGAGATGTGTGAAGGAAGAGAGAAGAATCATTTTTTTTTTTTTTTGATCAAGAAAAGCGAATATATTAAAAACGAAATAAGCTCCCAAAGAGTACACAAGAGGAGTACAAAAGGACAATGACTACAACTCTCACCTATGCCCCAACCAAAGTTAAAAAATCTACCGTGAGAACTTAAATTATCGCACTATACAATTTTAGCTCAGACCATAAGGCGGTGAACAAAAAGATGATTTCATCCCGAAGCCGAGGGGATCTCATTCTCAAAAGCCGCTCGCTTTCTTCTAACTAAAGGCCCAAAATAAAATACGCAGTGGACCGCCATCCATACTCTTTTTCCGCTTTCCAACGTTAGCACCTGCCAAGCAAAGAGAGTTCGCGAACTCGTTAAGGGGAACACCCACTATAATCCATAATACAAAAAAGGTTCCACAGCATCTTAGCTCTCGAACAATGAACAAGCAAATGGTCTATTGTTTCCTCCTCCTCTTCGCATAAGAAACACCTGTTTACAAGGGTGATTCCTCTTCTCTTTAATTGGTCAAGCGTAAGCACCTTACCCCAGGACGCTTCCCAAGCAAAGAAACTCATTTTGGGGGGAACAATTGGGTTCCAAATGGAATGCCAAGGGAAATCTGAGGGGAGAGAATGCATTAGAATTTGGTACATGAGACTGACCGCGGAAACCATCGCCCGGGTCCCTTTAAAATTAGGCAATCCTCTCAAAGGGCGACCTTCTCATTATGAAGGACTGAAGAAACCTTTCCACCTCCTCCATTTCCCAATCGTTAAAAGGTCTTTGGAAAACAGGGGACCAACCCCCATCAACCCGCGAGTCCCAAACTTCGCTACCGTCGCTACTTTCGAGCCGCTAAATTAAAACAGTGGAGCATTATACAGTCATTGCCCCCGCACCAGGGATCCTTCCAAAACCGAAGCCTCTGACCATTGCCTAAGCAAGAAGTAGAATTTCGATAAAAGGTGATCCATTCTTTACTAATGTCTTTCCATAACCCAGTGCCATAACCACCCCTCATGTCATTGGTGTTCCAACCACCTTCTCCCTCCCCAAATTTGGTGCTGATCACCAAGCGCCTACATAATCCTCCTCATTATAAACCGCCAACACCACTTACAAAATGTAGCAATATTCATCTTCAAAGGCTTCTAACCCAAGCACTTCGCCGACTTTTCAAGGCAAACTGTTTTCCAATTGACGAGGTGAGGTTTTCTCTCTAGGTTGCCCCCACCCCAAAGAAAGTCTCTCTGAATCTTTTCCAACCTTGAACAAACTCTCTTTGGCATTCTGAACAAAGAAAGAAAGTAAATGGGAAGGCTAGGACAGTTCGAATGAGTGCAGGATCCCTCCCCCTCGAGATATAATCGCTCTTTCCGTGCTGCTAACCTTCTTCTGAATCTGTCTTCGATGGAATCCCAGACCCCTAAAGCCCTATGAGGCGCCCCAAGTGGAAGACCCAAATACAAAGAGGGGAGTGACCCCTCCCCGCAACCAAGCTCAGCCGCTAACTCCTCCACATTGTCCACTCTACCCAGTGGGATAATCACACTTTTCGTCAAATTAATCTTCAATCCAGAAAAGACTTCAAACCACATCAAAGTCCATCTCAAATACATTAGTCGCCGTAGTCGGGTTTCACAAAACAAGATAGTATCATCAGCGTATAAAAGATGAGAAATAACAATATCCCCTCCATCTCTTCCCGAAATCCTACAGCCAGAGATGAAATTGCCTTCCACAGCGCGCTTAAGCATACCGCTCAGGGCTTCCATTCCGATGACAAAAAGGTAGGGGGACAGGGGGTCCCCTTGTCTCAAGCCTCTGGAGCTCCTGAAGAACCCCGTAGGTTGTTTGCCACTAATCGTAACTAAAAAGAAGTCGAGATGCAACTAGTTTAATCCAACTTATCCATTTAGAGCCAAACCCCATTCTTTCCATAATCTGAAGCAGAAAATCCCATCTTATGTGATCATAAGCCTTTTCAATATCCAGTTTACATAGAATCTCATTCTCTTTCCTTCTTAGAATAGAGTCAACTCGCTCATTAAAGAATTAGAATGGGCTAAGAATTTACTCCCTCCTACGAACGCGCTGAGACTGAGATAATCTCTCCATAACTCTTTGATTCCGTTAGCCAACACTTTCGATAAAATTTGTACAACTCTAATTAAACTAATGGGTCTCAAATCCTTTAGATCCTCAACAATTCCCTCGGGATCAAAACTACAGTGGCATTCAAAGCTGACTAAACTCGGTTATGTTCGAAGAATTCCTTAAAAAAGCCCATCACCTCCATTTTCACAAAATCCCAACTAAAAGACCAAAAGGCCAATGGGAAAGATCCGACCCCGGGCTTTATCACCATTGGGTTTCAAGATCACGCAAGAATTTCCTTCTCTCGTAAACATTTCTTCCAAATTTTAGAAACTTTTGTCACCTCATCATATTGAAACGAGATCAGGATGTGTGGGCACCGGGCCATAGTGCGTAAAGGGAGACTCTTGGCTGTCAACCAGACCTTCTCTAATCTCAGGTTCCGACACATCTCACCATTGATGTCGATGCTCCTACTGTAGTTCCTTCTCCCATGAGAATTGCCATCCCGTGAAAGAAACTTGTGTTTCCCGTCTCCTTTCAACCAAATTTCCCTGATTTTGGCTCCAAGAGACTCCTTCCAAGTCCACCCACTTTATATTCCTCTCGCCTTTTCCCTCTCCGATCTTCCCGCTAAGGACAAGGCCTTATCCTTTCTCCAGTTATCCCAAACAAAATCCCGCTTAAGGCCTCCTTCTTCTCCGAACCCTAACTCTACCAAAAACCTCTTTTGTTCCAAACCTCAAAATACCCTATGGCCTTTACTGAAGCCAAAACAAAACTAAAGGATTCAGAGAAGTGTAGGCTTTGCCACCAGTCTCCGAGGAGGTCCTAAAACCATCAAATTTCAAATGTACATAATCTCAAAACGAAGGGCATTGTCCAGACATCCCTTCAATTGGCCTAACAAACAGATGCTGATATCGGGATTTTGTGTAAAACTCCAAGGAAGAGAGAGAATCATATTGACTTTCAGAAACTCAAGGAAAGAAGTGTATCATAAAACTTCTCAAACCAAGGCTGGTGCTTCAAGCCGAGCCCATACGAGAACGCCCGAGCTGCAAAACATTATGAGGAGAAGAAGTAGTCATACCCGCAGGGAAGTTACATGTAAATCTCCTCCCGGGAGATCACCATGAAGAAAGGCATTCTTCCACATCCATTTCGATGTGGGCCGCCATGACCGTGAAGCAAAGAATAGCTAAGATGGTTCGAACCGTGGTCATTTTTGGCAAATGGGGGCAAATGTCTCCTCATAATCAACCCCATATTCCCCGTCATACCCGCAGCTACAAGGCGAGCCAGGATCGATCCAAAGAACCATCGAACGAAGTTTTACGTAAAACCCATTTACTCCCAATAGGCTCGACTGGTAGGAGGACAAGGAACACATCCCAAGTGTGGTTCTCCTCAAGTGCTTCAAGTTCCGCTTTGCACGGCCTGGCCAACACTCATGTTCCGCTGGCCTCGTTTTGGTAACAGAGGGAATGGAAATAGTGGATAAAGTAGCCATGCAGAGACAGAGAGAAGAAACCATACCAATTAGGGGTCGAGAAGGACGAGTGTAATCGACGAAGAGTGGTGGGAAGGTGAGTGTGATTAGGCGCAAGTCAAGATTGGGCGGAGTAAAGAAGCCGGAACTGTGACTCATGTCGACTCACGTCTCTCATACACAAACCAGTTTGAACCGCTCCACAATCAAGGGGAGATTCAAAAATAGCAAAAGAGATGGCTGTATGCGTATGACAGCTTGAACATGAGATGGAAAGAAATACGACTTTCACAAAGAAGATCACATCTCGAAACCTGGGATATCAGAAGCATGGGACTGCACAAACATAACCCTTAGAGATAAGAATCCATGAAAACACACTTAAATGATCAACAGCAAGAAGTTTATGTCGCTCATGAGGAGGAGATGCAATAAAACAAACACAACCAAATGTAACAAGGACGTAATATAAAGGAGAATGACCAAACAACTTGTAGAGAAAGGAGAAACATGATTTTGTCAGAGGAGGTGTTTATCATCAAATGAACTGCAGTGAGAAAGAGCTTCACACCAAAAAACGAGAGAATGGAGACATGATTCAAGTAAAAGAGTTCTTACGACATCAAGAAGGTGGCGATTTTTCCTCTCAAAGAACACCGCTTTGTCTGCGGGTGTCGAAGGACATAAGAACGCCGAGAGATGATCCTCGCTTAAGAAAACCCGAACTCATTAGACATGTATTCACTCCGCCGAATCGTAGCCAAGACCTTGATGTCGCGCAGAATCAGTCTCAAGGAGTGCAAGAAAGCGCTAAAAAACTGAAAAAAACTTCACCCTTAGCCTGGAGGAAGTAAACCCAAGTAAAACGACTAAAGTCATCAATGAAAGTAACAAAGTACTTGTAATGCGCATGAGAAACAACAGGTGCAATCCCCCAAACATCACTAAGTGAATAAGCTCAAACATTGTGAGGCACGAGATGCATGATGAGGAAAGGTAGAACTTTACTTTTGCTAAGTTGTAGATGTACAATCAAAAGAAAGATCAATAGAAGAACATGCTTTACTCTAATAATCCGTAATTAAACAAAGTACTAAGGACATCGAGTTTGGGTGGTCGCCTATGCCACATCTATCATGTAACCAACAACATTACATGCAAATGAAAGTAAAGGAAAACTAGGAATAAAAGTGGAAGGAGAAACATGAAGCAGGAAAGAGTCGTCCCACTTTTAGTCCCTTCATGATCATCCGCCTCGACACTGATCCCGCACACAACCGTAATCCGAGAAATGGACATTACAATTGTTATCAACCAATCACCCAATGAATAAGATTTGTGGAGAGGTTGGGAGACACAAAAACATTAGTTAAGCGAAGAGGAAAGATCACCAACAAGACCGACGCGTGAGATGCCATCAACGTGTTAATTTTTTAGATTTCCATCATAATTTCGATATTGGAAAGAGGAACAACAAGATAGTCATATGGTTGGGAGGCTCGAGTCAAAATACTTCGCTTAGAAGAAACTTTATGATTACCCGAGAGCCCAAAAGCAAGAAAAGCATAATGGATCATCTCACAGACCATTTCGTGGAGCGTAGTGTATTTCCGTTTGCTAAGGTCATAGGGAGCGTGAAGAGGAACAACAAAGCAGGTACAGTAATGCAAACAGGTAATCCAGAGGCAAAGCAAAGGGAGGCATGATAAGCAAGACTTCGCTTCCTTCGGCAAATAGATGCTGCAGATGATATGACCGTTTCTCGTAGTAGTTGGCGTAACTTCTTATGACAATCCCGAGCAATATGGCCAAAAAGCTTTATAACTAAAGTAATCGAACAAAGACGCATGTCTCTACCCGTATGTCTCCCCCCAGAAGCCGCATAAGCCGTGAGAAACAGTGCACTAATGCGAGTCTCGATGTTCTATGGCGTTCCTGGCAACGGAGCACGCTGTTCCTCACGAAGAAGTTCACTAAACAAGCATCCGTGAGATGGACAAGATGACGGTTCATCGATTAGAACGCAATTTCAAAGTCAATATCGTGAATCTCATCAAGAATCGATTCGCCGATGGTGGCATGCACTTCTGACAGCCAGAGAGAGTCAGAGCGGGAACATTAGCATAAACAATATCGCAATAGTCACTTAAAGAGTTTGAAAACCGTAAAATATTCCTCAATAGAGAGATCATTGTGTGAAATTAGCCATCCTACAATCAACAAATGAAATCGTTTAGTTAGCTGTCTTTGATTGTAAACCGTGTTATGATAAGTCCACATAGCAACAAAGACTTTTATAAGGCCTCACCGAGAACAAGGCGACTCCAACCTCATTTAAGGAGCCAAGTCATAACCCGAGCATCATGAATTTCCACTTAGACAAAGCTTCCTAAGACTCGAGGCTGAACACCTCCCATCAATATGACCCCACAATCTCTTTCCTTTGACAAATAATTTAAATTGGAACCCTAAGCTAAATAATTTTTACCAAGAAACCGGTCAGGAATGCTTCCAACTTATCCGATGACATGATGGACCAAACGCCGAAAATTATAAATTGCCGAAAGCCACAACCGAAAAAAAAGGCACTGGAAATAAGAGCAAGAACCGACCAGAGTGCGCAGACGACGCCGAGAACAAGAGAACACCACCAAGATGGAACCCAGAGTGCGCCGAACAAGAGAAACCCACAAAGCCAAGAGAAAAATTATTCGGAATCGCACTGTAAATCAAGAACCTGGGCTCTGATACCATGTCAAAATAGATAACAAAAAAACACGAAGAGAGGTTTTTCTTGGAAAAGTTACCTTTGATTCCATCTGTCTGCCATACATATAGTCTCTCAAATTCCTAGTCTTTAGCATCTATACATGGTAAATTCCTAGTCTTTAGCATCTATACATGGTAGATTTTAGTCTTTAGCATCTATACATAGATTCCTAGTCTTTAGCATCTATACATGGTAGATTCCTAGTCTTTAGCATCTATACATGGTAAGATAATATATACAGCTAATGATAGAGTCCCAAATTGCATAAACTCCTAAAATTGTATATGGTAACACAATGAACACACAATACCCTAATGTAGAACTGCCGATCACGGGCGAGCTCGCCTACCAGATCACTATAGCTCAACTGTGGCACGACCTCCGCTCTCATACAACACCCTCGACCGACGTCTTCGATATAATGTGAAGAATACGAACCGCAAAGATCTCAATGGTCACAAGGTGATCAGAGAAACCGACCACTAACTACGCCGCAGTGAAAAAGAAATGTCGGGCTCAAGATAGTGAGATAATCTTAGCTTTACCTACAAGTTGTCGATATCTCGGATCTTTAGAGGCTCCCATGCCCTCGGCATACAAGCTCGACATTTGATCCATAAGAGTGTCTACAGGCCACTCCTGGTCCAACATACTAGTGTTCACAACATATCCAAGGTATACTTTCTCTGAGAAATAACCACTCCTAATTAGATCGAGCTTACCCTCAATGCCTAGAAAAATACTTTGGGGTTTCCTCAAGTCTTTTTGTCTATAAGTGGTCAAGATATGTTGTTTCTGGAAGCCTCGAATACTATCCCCGGGTAGCAACCGGCCTGTATCAACAATGTGTCATCCACATTAATAATCAAGTAAATACACCGTCTGTAAAGTGTGACGATAAAACCAATGGTCTGCGGCTTCGAATCATGCCAAACTCTTCAACCACCGAAGCACCTGGCTAAAACTAAGCTCGAGGAGGATCTGCTTCATACTATATAACGAACGACGAGCTTTACATACCAAACCGCATCCCGAGCAATAAAAAACCAAAGTGGCCGCTCCATATATACTTCCCTGCATTAGATCACCATAGATGAAGGCATTCTTGAGCTATCCAATTGAAAAATCGCCCACGAAAGATAGCAGTACATGGGAGAGAAGCAATCAACATGGTGCAATCTGTCACTCTGAGTGAAAAGGTATCATAATAGTCCAAGCTATATTGCCGAAAGATACCCTCGGCAACCAACCGGCCTTGCCAATCTACCTAGCCATCAGTCCCACCTTCACTGTGATAAACCCAACGTAGAACCCTCAACAGAGACTGTCAGAGGAAGAAAGTGACAAGCTCCCACGTGCTATCGAGTAATGAGAACTACTTTCTTCACTGAGGTTAGCTAGTTACACCCTTAGAATTGTAAAAGAGCATCACTATAATGCTTCGGTAGGATAGATGATAAAAAGATTTAGCTGGGAAACAAAGGCAAAGTATGGGAAAGATGAAACAATTATAGCTTAGAAAATTATAAATGTAATGTGGGTTAAGGTAGCGAATACCTTTCTCGGTAATGGCAATAGGTGTGATCATCGCAATCAAGGAACCTAAGTGTAGATGACGATGGCATAAAAGATTTAATCAACAAGAGGCCTTATTTGAGGATGAGGATCTACTAGTATAAACTTTAAGTGGCTCAGTCATTAAACACCCAATAGTGGTATGAAACTGGAGGTGGTAAGACAAGAGGACATGTAAGACATCCAAAACATAGAGGATGCTCTTCAGAGGAGAAGAAAGAGAAACCCTCAAAGAAAGTGACATCAACAAAGATGAAGTACCGATTCAGACGATAGAATAACACCACAACTCTCTGCCGATAACTCAAGAAGACACTTAGTTGCTTTCAAGGTAGAGCTTGCCTCGCTTCGTGAGTAAGAATATGAACAAAATGCATACAACCAAAGACACAATGGTGAAGGCGTAAGAGAGGTTGATTAGGAAACGATAGAACGAGGGATCCGACCATGCAAAACCAGAGAATGGCATACGACACAAAATAACAAGTAGCTAAGATAGCATCCCCCAAAACGCTGAAGAACCTTACACTCGAAGTAAGAGAGTTGGTGTAAATTTTTTTCGCCATACTAACTAATTGATTCGGCTGAGGAGTAAACAATAAGATGACTAGTGAAGAATCCCATGTGAGGGAATAAAGGAGGAGACTAATGCGGAAAGATATTCCTTGGCATTATCATTGCTTGGGATACGAATGGAAGTATTAAATTGAGTTCGGATTTTAGCATGAAACTTCTGGAAAATAGAAAATAACTCAGCACGAGTCTTCATTAAAAATAGTCAAGTACATCGAGAATAATCATCTATAAAAGTAACAAAGTACCAAAACCCTAAGGTAGACTCAACCCTTGAATGACCCCAGATATCAGTGTGGACAAGATCGAAAAGAGACTTTGTCCGGTGATTTAGACGCTTTGGAAATGAGACACGAGTATGTTTCCCAAGCTGACATGACTCACACTCAATTGAGGACAAACTAGAAAAACGAGGAATCATTTTTGAAGCTTTGAAATATTAAGATGACCAAGAAGATTGTGAATAAAGAGAGGAGTATCCATGGAATACAATGTAGATATACGGTTAAGATGAAAGAGGTCCCGAGATTCACGCCCTATGCTAATCGTTATCCCCTCAGATCAAACTATACGTGACAAAGTGATCGTAATAAAACAATTAAGATCACGAAGTTAACCTTAACATGGAAATCAAATTAAAAGGAGAATCCATGAACATAAAGGATAAGTAAGGTAAGAAAGGAAGAGGGTGTTGAACTCGATTCCCTTTAGCAAATGGCTCGAGATCCATTAGCTAAAGTAACCATGGTTAAAGGAGAAGTAAAGGTAAGAGAAGAAAAAATATCCTTATTACCAGAATTAGAGGCTCCAAAATCAAGAATCCAGGGTTCAGAGGAATGTGAAAGGCAAGCAGAGGCATTATTGGTCTAGGCAACAAACGAATGGATGATTGATGTTCGAGTGCAATGTGGGTACGCAACTAATTCTCCGATGTACACAGCAGATGCAAATCAAAATGGAGAAAATATTGAACTTTTGATAGTCATAGAAACCAAAAAGTAAGAGATCACAACTATAAGAGATCTGAAGGATGAAACAGGGGGGTAGAGGGGGCAAAACAACTCCCGAAAACCCATAGGATGTCACTGGTGTCTAAAATCGCAAAACCTAGAAAGTACAGCTTGCCTGACACAAAACAGAGGAAAAGTGCATGTAGTGTTGATCGAAACCAAGGACATGTGCTAGCAGATCAACGATGTGCAACTCAGTGGTAAAGTCCTATGACCAAAGAAGTCACACACGCCGACACGCGAGTGACAATCAAGCACACGCGGCCTCAGGCGTGGAGGCGCTTGAGGAACCTGATGACGAAGATTTTTGCACCGATGAGGAGCTCAGGCTCCGACAATCCTGGTAGAGTGTCCACGCACCGGAGTAAGGGTTGCCGGAAAATCTCGCCAGAAAAATTTTCCAAGGACGGGTTGTTCCGACTGTGGTTATGGCTCCCAAGAAGCTATGCGACGACTGTAATACGACTGGAGTGAAGCACAGTCATTAGATGGGCCGCTGAAATTGACCACAAGGCAAAACCCTAATATTCTCAAACTCTTCTATGGCTCTAATATCATGTTGAGAGAAAAGGAATTCAGTATTCTCATTAATTTACAAAGGAGGAAAAATACATATATATACTCTAAGATAGGCAAAGAGAGAAGGAAAAGAACTTATACGGATTAGAGACTAATCTTTAACACAAACAAACTACAAAGTCCACTATGGACTTTCAAATACACAAATGAAGATCAAATATCCAAATTGCAAAGAGGTGGCTCAACCCAGATCTTCGCAGTTCAAGCTCGATACCGTGTTAAACAAACAACTCCTAAAAGCCTGCTTGTAGAATTTGGGTTTAATATGAATATCATGCTTCTTAACAAATCCTAACAGCTCAAGTTCGTAGAAAAGTTGGTAGCGTAACCCAGTATCAGAATCAGCAACCTGCAACCGTTATCATGCCTTATAAACCTGCCACAATCTTCCCTAAATCCTAACCAACCCTAGAGAACTGCAGAAAATATATTTCAAATGTAATCATCCTCCTGCATTTCAACCTAAGACTTATCCCATAGCAACCACTCTATACCCAAACCATAATCTGCCATAAGTGTGTCACTTCAAATCCGAGAATTTTATTTAATTTCTACCTTCTTTTCAGCACATCAGATCTAGTTGTCCATCTTGATTTTTTTTTCCTATTTTTGTTTGTTTCTAGTTTACCTATTCAGATATCTTCTGCAGCTTTCTGTTTGCCACTAGCCATTTCTTCTGGTTGGTTGCTGATTCTCCTCGAGAATTTGAGTTTTCAAACATATGCAGGGATAACGAATAGTGATACAATAGGCATTACCACACAGTTCTAGCCAAAAATGACCTCAAATGTTTTCTTAGAGCATGTGGAATTGGTTTCCTTTGGTACCATCAAGACATGGATTTTTTTTCCTTTCATAGGCACTAATATACTGATGAGTCCCAGCAGTTATTCACCACAAGTAAGAAATTCACAATTCAATTTGATATGCATTCATAAGGAAAAACTGTGAATGGAAAATTCCAACACTGCACGTTTCAACGAGGCAGATGCAGAGGCTGCTTACTCCTTCCTCAGTCACTCAAAATTCCATGCCTCACTCACTACCTTCACCCACTATTAATTTCCCAATTCTAACTAACTAAATAAACTTCTTCTAGAAAGCAAATATAAAGACCATACTGACCTCCCTCTTAAAAAAACTAAGGTCATGTAAAACAACAATGGTATTGCACTAACAAAATAGCATCAAAATGCCATAAACTAAGTCTCAAATATCACCTGTGGATGCAGTTTTTCCCTTTTTTTCTCCTGGCATATGTTAATTGGATGCAGGGTTTATCATATACATAAATATATACATGCACACAAACATATATAGACATGCACACACATACATATATGAAAAAAGAAAACCACTAGTATAGTGAGTTGTCCAAGATCAAGTGCAATCAATATAATACAACTTAAACCTCAAGGTGTTGCAAAAGGAAGATATTGGCACTTAGAATACAATGAAGGCGGTGATATCTATTATACATTTTTTCTAATAAAAACCATTTAGGATGAGTCTGGAATAATAAAGAAATTTGCAATGTTCATGACAACCAAAACATTCTGCTGCATTGAGAGCTTCAGCAATGATTTACAATGTCTATACCCTGCTAATGACCAGAGACACTCAACATTCTACAAAGACGAGCATCAGAACCTTCGGTTTGTGTCAGATAATCATTGAGAACAAAATAAAAATCATGCACATGATAGTCAGATGAATTACCTGAAACACGAGAGTAGTGACCACAATAACCCTTCTTTGTGCGCTTTCTGCAAAGTAAATGGCAAGCATTTGTTTGTGCTCTTCCACGAAGTAAACTCACTTCTTCATGAATGTACAATTGTTCTTTAGATCCACCACCATTTTTGGCCTGCACACATTCTCTAACATTAAGCACGACAGTTTCAATGACACTAAATTTATATGGTATCATAAGTAAATAAAATTTGCTCTACAAAAAATTGACCAATTTTAAGCAGTCTAAAGTTATTAATCATCCATCTCCCGATTTTCTAATCTTCACAATTTTTAAGTAAAAAAAGCATTCATTTTCCCATGCATTCCAAGTTGTATTAACAGTGTAATTCAGTGTTGAACCTTCACAAAGTCATTTGTGGGAACTATCACTATATAAAACTGCCAGTCAGGTTTTGTCTTTTCATCCCAACCATCAAGACAGTGACCAAGATAAGTACGAGGGTTGTCTTAGCCCTCTTTTTGTACAGGCCTTCAGTCTCCCTTTTATACGTCCTGTATACACTTTTGGGATGTCCGTGAGGCTTCTTTTTCTTTACTAATATATTACTTCGTTTGCCTATCAAAAAAATATATTAAGACCAAAACCAAGATCCTTTTTTGATAAGCACTCAAAAAGTATAGAAAATAAAGATAATACAAAAGTGAAATCTATACAACAGTATGCAGGTAGGGATACAAAGAACGCCACACCACAGGAAACGAAACAATAAAAGGAGGGCATTCAAAAGGACAAACAATGAAAAGTAGCAGCTAGGGAAAGGTTTTAACTCTCACTAGCTTCAGTTAGGTTTTCCTTGCTAACAGATGCCGACTTTTGTCAAGAGTGGGAGGAACTACGGACCTCCTCCACCACGCAAAACAAGGTTGTTGTGGGAGCATGCCTTCTTGTTTGGTGTACACGTGTGCTGCAACCTAGGTTCACTTGGGATACTCTCTTAGTCAAGGGATTTAATGATTGGTAAATGGAAGAGGTTTGGTAGGGAATCAATGTTTATTTTGAACCAGAAATGGGATTGTTTTATGATGAGATGTTGTTTATACAGGGGCTCAAGACCCTTGTTTTTAATATTTATTCAAAAGACTGAATCATCTATATTGAATGGTCCTTGACTATAGCTGTTCCATCATTAGTTGGGATGTAAGTAAAAATAGGTGTATTTTTTAGTCAAGATATGTGTATAAACAAAAAGATCTCCAAAACTATACAAAAACTTAAATCCAACAGAAATTTACAAACAGCCTACACAAAAGAGGCTAGAAACCTGGTCCTGCACCACTCCAACCCACTCCTACGGAACTGCCAATAGAAACTGAATACAACACCAAAATCCTCACGAACTCAAATAATCAAGGAATCCTACTAAAGACTCAAGGGACCTATTCTTTTTTAATAGATAAACATAGATACAAAAAAAATAGGCTACAAGCAGAGCACAGGAAGTATACAAACAGCCAAAGAACAGAAAATGCTTGAACAAAAACTCACCATCCCCCTCAACTTGAGGTCATCCACTCTAAGAATCCTATGAGTGAAGAAATCTCTTCACCTAAGTACAATCTATTCCAGCTTTATTCAAATTAAATACAAAATGCTTTAATCTCGTATTGGGTCTAAAGTCTCATCTCTAGTGTTGTTTCTTCTTCCAAACTGTCCAAAATTTGCACATAGGACAGACCTCCAAATCTTTCTTCTTGCCCACAAAGAATCCCTCCAGCTGAGTAAAAGCCCTTAACTGTTTTTGAAGAACCCATATGAATGATAAATGATAAATGATTACTAATGAATAAATTAAATGCATAATATCGTAGAGGGTAAAAATCAATGGAAGAAACCTAAACATAAGAATCCTTTGTGCTATTAAACTTGAAAGTATCATGAAGAAACAAAGATAACATTTCAATAGGAATTAAAGAAAATCAATAAAGGGTTGTATATTCTTTTAAGAGTTATTCACATAAAATCCTTTGAACACCCTGCATCAACACGTGTCATTATGGAAACTCATACCCTAGATCCACATGTGCCATTATAAGTGTTAAACTTAAAGGCAGTAATATCAGGTTTTATGAAATGATTAAAAATATTTAATAATCTAAAGAAATTTCTGACCTGTAACTGGTCCTTTTTAATTCTTGAATGACTTGACGGAGTTGGCTATGCGTACGTGATGCATATATTATGGTGGGAAGATTTGTTTTTGCAGACTGTGAGAGTGGAACATCTGAAGGCTGCTTCCGTATCTGCATCTCATTCCATTCACTCCTGCCAGCTGAGAAACCAACCAAACTCTTTCTCCAAGCTAATGTAGCACAAAGAAGGCACAAAGTTTTCCCAGTTCCAGTAGGACTCTCCAACAATGCATTACATCTCTGCAAAATCATGTATATAAATGGCTATGGGATACTTCAGGTAGCAACAATAATAACAAAATTTATTACTGTAGGTATAATCACATATAGTACTGTATATTCTATTAGAGGAGCTTAAATTTCAGATTTGCTTTACTAGAGAGTTGTACTTGCGAGGTAGCTTGAATATCAATTTGTCTCTCAACACTAGACTGGCTCCTGTCTCAGAGGAATGAGCATTGGAGAGCCACTATAGTGGGTCTGTCATTAAGTGTCCCACCCAAGCCAGTTTCCAATCATTTCCTGTTCTGGTTAGATTTGGTTTTAGGACAGGGAGCAAAACTCCATTTAGGCTGACTAGTTGTTATTAGGGCTTAGAGAACAGATTTTAAAAACTGGTGGACAGGTTATAATTCAGAGGCTCTTTTCAATCATGTGTTATTTGAAATTAGAAAGCATTGAAACATGAGCCAGTGTTGGAACATAGATGTTTTGTCACTCAATTAGTGGAGGCTTTGAATTAAATTACTTTTTTTTTTTTTTTTGATAGTGCAAGAAATATATATAAATACTAAAAATACATCCACAAAGCAAGCAGTATATTGGGTATACTAGAAAGGAGCCAAAAGGAAAACAAAAGGAGAAGAGAGCAAAAGGAACCAAAAAAACCCCCCACCAACCCCTGAAAACACCCAACCTCCTCATCGACACCCCAACTAGGTCAAAAAATCTAGTAAAGAATTATTACCATCAACACAGTGCACATTGGACCAAGAGCACAAATTACTGATAAAGGTTTATCTTCATCCTGTTGAGCAAAGAAAGCCTCATTATCAAAAGAGTCCCTATTCTTTTGGGCCACCAGTCCAAAATAAAGGGTCAGCCTCCCACACTTTTTGCATTTCTTGCCCACACAAAGCACCTTGCTAAGAGAGAAGGGTCTGTACCCTCGTAGACGTAGAAGGGAATACTCACTTGTTTCCAACAGCTGTGTAATAGTTTCCTAAAGCATACTAGTCTAGAAATAAACTAGTGCTCCACCTGCTTTCCTTCTTCAAATGGAAGCATCTTGTTGCCTAAAGTTCTCAGGTTTCGATTCTCATCCAATCATCCAACATTAACACCTACCCAAGAGGCTTCCCTATGCAAAAGCATATTATATATATATATATATATATATAAACCACCTTGGCTGGGATTATCGGGGTTCCAAATTGATCGAAAAGAAGGGCAATCGAAGAGACCCATCCACATCTCTATACATGAGCTTCACCTGTAAACCCTCTCAAATTTCTAGCCTCCTTCAAAAGAAGTTTATCCTCAAGGCTGGGAATATGTTTCTTATCTTGGAGCGTGTGCAAGAATCTCTCCTCATTTTCACCTTCTCACCTATTAAGAGTATGATATCTATATAAATTTAAATCCCATAAGCTCGAAGAGGAAAGTTAATCGTTAACATGGTGCAGTTTGTTTAGGCTGTGAGGTCCGAGGTTCGAGCCGCCTCGGGCAATTTATTCCCCCCATTTGTTTATTCCAAAGTCCATGAATGACCCCTCGCTTGGCCTGCTTGGACCCTCCACGCTGCGTGCATTTTCGTCCGCATCATGAGGGTGAGCAGAAACATGATTTTCATATTAAACCAAATCCTACAAGCTCAACTTTTAGGAAAGTTTGTCATTTAACACAATCATCGAAGGATCTATAATGCATGGGAACTAACATCCTCCTCCTCATGCTTATCCCAAACATTCAATTACAAGATATCTCTATGGGTTGTCACCAAACATATGAAATAGCACAAGGCTTCTCCCCACACCAAAGTCTCCAAAGCCTTCTCGTCATCCCAACTGGGCACATTGCATTAGGTGTGGTCTTCCATTCTTTTCTAATTTCTTTCCATATTCCAATCCTGCAGCCTCCCCTAATCTCACACATGCACCACCCCCCTAAAATCTCTTCGTACTTCCTGATTACATCTCTCCATAGGGCATCTCTTTCATTAGAAAAATGCTCTGCTCCACTAAGATAAGTTGAGCCTTATCGAGCTGACAAACTCCCACCCAATCCCCTTCTTCATCTGATACATACTAGTGTAATCATCTGACTAAATGAGGCTCGTGGTTCAGATTACCCTCACCCCAAAGGAAGTCCATTTTGATCATTTCCACCAAGCATACCACCCGACAAACTAAGTTTATGCATAAAATAATGGTAGATCGGGGTGGTGTTTGACGAGTGACTCCCACCCTTTAGATGTATCGCTTTTCCACAACGCCAACCTCGAACATTTCCTCGATGGAGTCCAAACCCCAGTTATGAAGGTCTCTAAAGAGAGACCTGTGGAGATGGAGGTGCGGAGGGTCCCAACCTTGCAGTCTGCTAACTCAAAAGGTGCTTCCTCCACATTATCTATATTCTTCAAACTAGATAATTTCACTTTGCACAATACCACCATCAACCATGAGACTCTTCATACCACATCAAAGTCCTAGCCATGTGAACCAAGATCATGATTAGCTTTAAAATAAAGAAGGTATCACAACATACATATGTGAAATAACCTCGCCTCCTTTCCCCCAATCTGCAAATTACTAGAAAGTTTCCTTCCACTACTCTACTAATTAGACGACTCAAAGCCTCCATCCCTATCACAAAGAGATAGCGGGAGACAAGGTCCCCCTATCTCAAACCCCTAGAACTTCGAAAAGCCCGTGCGGAACCACTGATTAAAAACCGAGAAGAAAACTGTGGAGATACACCACTTATTCCAATTCAACCATCCTGCTACCAAAGTCCATCCTCTTCATTACACAAAGCACAAAATCCCAATTGATGTGATCGTGTCTTTCAATATCCACTTACTTAACAATCTCGCATTTCCTCCGCCCAACAAAGTATCCATGTGCTCGTTAGCAATTAACGCTGGGATTCAGATTTACCCTCCTTCATCAAAGGCATTTTGGGACGGAGACACAACCTTGCCAATTACTCTTTTCAACCTATCAGCCAACACCTTTGCTAAAATATGATAAAGACCTCCCACCAAACCGATAGGCATGAAACCTTGAGGTCTCATATTCCTTTCTTTGGGATCAACACTACAGTAGCATTAAGACTCTCACAAACTTGTTTTGCTCAAAAGAACTCCTTAAAAACCCATAACTTGATCCTTCACGAAATCACAACTAAAAACTGTATACATCGAGAACTCTAGCTTTCGAGAATTATTCAATTTATATATTTTGCTTACATCCATGAAGAAGAAGTCGATATCGATGTTTCAAGGGAAAATCCCTCTTCAAAATATTTCATATTGATTTGCCTAAAGACAATCTGAACACAGTTTCATATTCAACAATATGTGATGTAGTGAAAAACATTGTTGTTACAAGTAACAACAAACTTCCCCATAGCTGGCATATCCCAACTAATATAGTAAGGGACAACCTGGAACTAATATGATGGTCATTTATTTTTTTTCATTTAGTAAAAAATGGTTCTAGGTTAGAAACTCTCAAATGGTTTGATAGAATTAATAGTTTTATTTATACTAGTAGTACATACTATGATGATGAATAAAGTAAAGATAATGCACAAATGATCATTACAACTATTGGAAAATGAAATGAAAAAACGATCATAATCAATCAATTTAAACAACCCCGTGCAATGACTCTAACTCCAAACATGTACTAATAAAGCTTACCAATCCAAAAGCATATCAAAGTTATCATCTACCAACATAAAGAAATGTTATAATATCAATGAAGTGAGCCAGAAGGACTCCATAACCATGGTCTTGGATTTGATAACATGAAGATCCCAAACAAAGATACTCACAATCATCAAACTCAACTATATTCTAAGTGTCATAAATGCAGTTTTCAGCAACAAATCAGATTTGTAAAACCTGTAAAATCGACTTTTTCGAAATGGCAAAACAAGAATTACACATAAGTAGGGTTGAAAACCCTGGAATTTTCTGCATCTCTGATTTACGAAACACCTCACCGTTGAATTCTGCCCTCGCGAAATCTGTTACACGTACAGTCTTCATTAAATTTCAAGATAGTCTGAATTTCACATTTTTCGAGGAAACTCATGTCCCTAAGTGACTCCTAGAAACGATTTTTAGGAAATACCAAGTAAAAAAGTTCATTTGAAATACTTGAACTTGAAATCCATATTTAAATAAATCGTTTTGAGGCAAAGCACCTTTAATTCTAAGGCAGGACAGGTGCTCATGGCCACTCCCTAACTTCAGCATTGCTAAATGTATGCGTGCAGAGTACATCCTCATTTTTTTCTGTTTTGACTGTGGAGAGAAAGAGAGAGAAGAGAGTACCAGCTGATTTCATTGAGTCTGTTTGCTTGGCCTAGCCATGCGACAAAAGTTCATCGTGATCGACCTCGTGGTATGCGGGTACCCAGAACGAGATTTCTTGGCCGAGGATCCAAGAGCAGAGTCAAGAAATCGAAGTCATTGTTGGTGGGAGGCTTCCCAACCGCTCATCTACACCCAAGAGGTATGGATTCTTCCTACTGCTCTTAGCTCCCATCTTTTACCGATTGCTAAAAGAGTGGAAAGTTATATGTTTTAGCGTAAAACGCAAATTGCCTCTAGCCCGATGTTTTTCACCTAGGTGAAGGCGTTAAGCAAGAAGCAGAAGGCTTCGCTTGTATGGTATGCTGGCTACGCCGGTATTCCGATACGGTGGTTTAGTCCCTTGCCTAGCAAGCGTGGCCACCCAGCAGTCAGACCTCGCGCCTATGTTTACGCCGCTCCGCTAAATGCTTCAGAGCCCCGTTTTTTATTGTCGTCGCTTCAGGCCGGTATGGACCATTGATATTAATATTACTTAATACGAGTATGTTTGATAATACCACGGTGTAATAACGTATTAGCATGTATGAGTTTGCATGAAAAGGTCACGATACAATACTGTATGTGTCAACGTTGAACGCGAAACACATCGATGTCACGTTTGTTGATGTGTAAAAGATAATATATCGATACGAATAAACACGGGCAAATCATATGGATATGATGATCATTCATGACACCTAGCGAGCGTATCGCGTCATTCATATAGCATCTATTATACATGTGGTAAGATATAACAAGCAATACATTACACTGCATGGCACTTATACGCATCTTTACATCACGGGTGTGAGTGCAATGGTCGAAAATCAACATCGCGCTTATGTTTCATCGGTGGTTCGCGATCAGCCAGACAACCAACAAGTCGACGCCTGAACGAAACGGTAAAGAAAACTTGTGTCGCAATAGCAAGAAGGTTGATCTTCCTCGAAAGTGAAGACCGTAATCGTCGGACACTCTGCAGTGAAAGTCCAAAAGTGCCTAAGGCGCGCAAAGCTCACATGGGTCCCTAAAATTTGCCGCCCACAAAGACATATAGTTTTGCATAATGATCATCAGGTGTAACATCCAAAAAGCTTTGGCTTCGAAAACAAATTAATTTGTTTTGTAAATGATCATTTGATGTAATCCTTATAAATGATGGGTTTGACACACATTGGCACCATCACAGTCTCACCTCATTCCATAGCATGGCATCGTGAGACCAAATCATAGAATCGCATTCACTTGGAATTGTCACACAATGTGAATTGCCACAGAAGTTACTGGCAATGTGGCGAGAGCCCAGTTATCGGCGTATGATGCTGAATGAGCCCACCTCATTCCACACACAATTCGCACGATAATAGAAAACACAACCAGCGATGGTATCGATACCAAAGAAGAATGTATCAAAAAGAGAACGCAACCATCATAGGGTCGCAAGGCTTCGGAAAATTTGTCAGCTTGTACTGAATTGTTGAAACGTGAGAATTGCATGTGCACTTAGACGGGAGCAGTCCCCAGTGAATTTTACCTAGTGAGCATGGCTCACCCTATATGGGAAAAGTATTTCAAGCAAGTGGGCAAGTTGCCGCAGGCTGCTCTCATCCGAGACCTAATAAAATATTTGAATGCGCTGAGAAACTTTAAACCTTTAAAACTAGCTTTCAAGCAAAGTATTTATTATGCAAGAGTGTTAATAAACCTGTGGCTATTTTATCTATAAATTGCATGTTTTGAATGAAAATGGATAAGTCAATCCATCAGCCATTGATATTAAATTATGGATCCCAATGATATAGTGTGGTATCGAGTCTGACACCCATGAGTTTTCCAGCATTAAGAGCCGCCACCAATCTGTCAAGGCCACAAATTTGCTTGGTGATCCTATTCTTTCCAAATTAATACTAATATTGTCCAACCCATACAGTCTTCTTTATTAGCAAATCCGTTCATCTCGAACATTTATTTGATGGATAGATCATATCACTTATATGAAACACCATCTAACTTAACTATAAGATCAATATCCTCAATTATAAATACACATAATATGCTAAAAAGCTTCTCACTAACAAACATCAAAGAAAAGATACACCTAAAATTTAAACTATAACTACTAGAGACCGAAGTATTTGTTAAAACAACAGTAACTAAGTACGCGAATCACATTTTGCCATCAAACAATGATATCTTAAACATTTACTGGAACAACCATTTTTTTAGTCTAACTGGAGTAACCAAATTAGCCAACATATATTCTTTCAATGGATAAAACAAACTTTTTTTTGTTTTGATAAATCTAACTGATAAATGTCTTAACAATTGAAACCTGAAAGATTTTTTCTGTAAATATACTAAACCACTAATGCACAAGATCATATATCATATATAAAAACAAAACTCTTTCATTTAACACACCACACAAAGAAAGCAAACGGTTCCAAAACTAAATGGTCGCCCAGTTGAAATAAAAAGTGGTTTGCATTACTTAAAGATATCAAGTAAAAATTGTTACCCATAAAAAGGATTAACACACTGAGCATTAATTTCTTCGTTAACTCACGTAATGATTTCACAAGTCATCAGTTTACCATATGATATATTAATGCCAATAAGTTATGATCCTTTCATGGCATACTTTCAAAACATCGCCAAAACCACATCAAAACATCAAAGCGCAGTAATTATATTAATATATATCAACCTTGAGTTAACAAATCGCGCTACAGAGTTATGATATCCAATACAAATCCAGTAAACTACAGATTATGTATACAAAGAAAAACAAAAAAATAAAGATCACTTTACTCAAAACACTTTCTGACAACAAACCATATACCATGATGGTTTTTGATCAAGATCTTCAACCAAAACATACTAAGCTCCCTCTTCACAGACAACATTAATATCCTTCGTCATGATCATATACAACGTGAAGTGAATCAGACTAACAAATAATATTGATAATTATACGCCCAAATATAATCCCATGCATCACAAAAGCTTCTTTCTTTTCTTTCTTTCTCTCTTCTTCTTTCTTTTTAAAATACAAGGCATGATCCAACCTGGAACACTGAAGAAATATTTATAAAAACTAAACAAAACAACAAACATAAATAGACCCGCAAGACAGAACCCACAAGCCACAAAGAAACCGATCAAATTATGATCTTCAACTAATACAACCAAACAAAACTAAATCGTATCCAACCACACCATGCTATAATAACGCAAATAATATAACCAAAAACTAAATATAGCTGGCCTTCTTTCTAATCACCAACGAACCACTTTCCAGCCAGTACAAATCCAACTAAATATTAGAAAGAAAATGCGCGAACACCAAGAAGAACGTTGAACGTCCACTTTATCAATCATACTTTTAAGAACGACTTAGCGTAAATCAGTTATCAATCGTAGCCTCGAAAGGGAAGTCCACATCATTCTATTTCAGCATCATAACTTTTCTGGTAGGTAATAGATGTTTCGTCTGTCGAACCCTAACCGGCGCTAAAGCGGCCCTTCCCAGATGAAGATCGGCTTCCGCCAAGAATATTATACGGACCCCCAATCAAACGATGCCGCGCTTAATATTATCCGAAAGTTTTATCTTCTCCGATAGATCACTTTACTTTTGCAAAGTGGAATAGATAGGTGTAGGATTTTATTTTTAAATAATTTTAAAAATAGTTAGAGCAAATAATATTTAGAAATTATAAGAGATTTGGCCACGGTATAAAAAGAGGCCGCCATATTATATGCAGATATTAAAACAAATAAGCCAATAAATTTTAATCGATAAAAATAGTAGTGAGTTTCTTAACTCCTCCAAAGTCAAAACCCCTAACCTGTTTTTCATCTTTTCTCACTCTTCTCACACCTCGCCTCCCTCACATTCTCTTTAATGTTTCGCACACCACCACACCAAGACATCCAACCTGTTTTAAACCTATATTCTCTTCTATCCATTCAGAAGATTTTCAGAACCCTTAGATGAGAAATAATTCGAGTTGTTATGCAACAACTCTGCTACCTTTGTCGTCGTCGCCCGATTCTATTTTCATGACAGATCCAAGATGTCCTTCACTATGGACTACACCGTCTTGAAATTCTGAAAGGAGGACCGTGAGGGTGATTGGATGAGACCTACGGTTTGCCTGAGGAACTACCGATGCAATCAAAAGCCCTACCGTGTTTTCGAAGAATGCTATGCTAGCTGGTGTCTGAGGAATAGAGGCTGGTTGGGTCATATAACATAGTAGACTTGAATGGTAACCTTCTTCTTCCTTTTATCTTTCACTTTCAACCTAGGGTTATGGATTGTTTGTCTTCGATTTTTTTTCAAGGTCTGCTAGGGTGGCTTTGTATTCTTATTTTTTATTTTTACTTTTATTCAATCATTATGGTTATTTGGGGGACTGCCACTATCAGCAATGATGAAATAGGTAGAATTCTATTTTCCCAAAAATTTGAAATTCCCTAAAAGAAAGCTATGATAGTTTGCCTATTCACAAAGTGTTGGAATTTTAGAACTCCTGATAATGGATTTTTCTGGTAAGTGCTCAGATAGGCAATAAAAAAGAGTTTGGAACCAATATTACATTTTTTTTCTCTGAATTGTTTGGACTGTTGAAATTTTAGGTTATTGATTTTGGGAAACAATCACATTAAAACAAGATTTAAAAATATAAAAAAAGCACGATCGGATTGAATTCCTGCCAAATAAGCTAGTTACAAGCTATAATTATTGAATACACATAAGTTTGGAAGTTTTTAATTTTTAGATAGAAAATTTGCTTACTGTTTTATTTTATTTTGATTAAAAAAATCACAAAATATTTTTATTAATTAACTAGATGGAGGAAGACAAGACATCTCTTCCACAACATACCTATTGCTTTATATTTTATAGTTCAAGATTTTGATAATTGAAGAAATCCGTAGGGAACATTAATCGAATAAATTATGATTCGGGTAATGGGAAAAATATCTACCTTTTTACCACATTTAATCATGAAGATAGCCTTTCTCTGGTATGTCTTTGGTCCTATCATATTTTCCATGATAAGCTGGAAGTGAGGATTTGAGCCCCTTTTTATTCCCTTTTGCAGTTCTTGGTATTCCAACATTCTTCCAACGTTATGAGTTATTTTTCATTGTATATATGGTGTTCATGTTATTGAGCTGATGATGGTCTGAGCTGCATAAATATTAATTCAATTTTAAAGAGCTGATTGAGAGCATGAATAATAAATGAAGTAAATGTAATAAAAAAAAATTTATTTTTATGAGCTATTAGAGTTAACCTTTTTTTATTTAAGGTTTGCAACTAGTACAAATCTATACTTCTGACAACCTAATTCCCTAGTGAATCTAATGGCTATTTTACTTGTGTTGGCCTTTTATTTTTCTTTTTTTATATGCAATAAATTTTTATTGTGTATATTGTATATTTACATATATTTATGTTTTACATTGATATAGCTAAATATATAAAAAGAGTTCCATTACCTTATTTCCTTCTCTAGAGTGATTTGCAAGATGACTCTTCACTAGTTACAACACTAACCTCATGTAATTGATGATTTAGCTCTTAAATGATGATGATTGGCAACAAAAAAATAACACAAAAATGTTTATTTTATTTTTTTATGGCTAAACACTTTAATTACTAATTAAGAAATTATTTCCATTGAGACTCGAATCCGGGACCCCTCGTCTTCTTATGTCTTGTGTTTTTAAAAAATTAAGTGCTCTACTAAGTGAGTTAGGCATGATAGGCCAACACAACAAAATGTTAAGAATTAAGTAAGTTTGTATCAAAATAGAGTGTTAGTGGTGGTGACCCGAATTATTGAGCCGAAATATGAAGGAAGAAAAAGGCAGTAAAAAAAATAGGGGACTTGTTGCAACAAGCCAGTAGACAATACAAATACACTCTGACTTTCTCTCTCTATTAGCCAAAGAGGACAAGGCCGCAAGAAAAAGTAAAGTTGAGAGCATCATCATTAATCCAATATTCCCTTTCTCTCCTTCTCTCTCCCTCTCATTCACACATGATGTACACATCTATGTTCTTTGTTTTCATGCTCTGATGCCATTTCTCTAAACATATATCTTATTACAAAATAAAAAATGTGGATCACATGTACACTCGTTATTAACATGCATTGCTCCGAGCCATACATTTGCTCTGCAAATAATTAGTACTTGTGCTATCTTATGAAATTTCAAATTTAGAAATGGCAAATAAGTCAATTTTCTCGTATCATTATATCTTGTGCCCCACCTTCTTCCCTTTCTGAATAAATTGTAGAATCACTTAACAAAATTATGACACAATCTGTGCAAAAAAGTATTAGTTAGACCATCATTGTACACAAATAACTATGAAGAAAACATGAGTTAATCTTATTGATCCTAGTTGGTTTGTTCTAATTTTTATTACCTATGAGTCATAAGTTCATTATAATAGAGACAAGAGTTTTCGCAACTTTTAAATCAATTAGCCCTGTGGAAAAAAGCCAAAAGATATGTTACGTCACTTCATTCACCTGAGGGGATTATTTTAATAGTGTGCTATGAGGATGTTGATTATTTGACTTTCCCAGGATGATTTCGAGAAGCTGGCTTTCCCATACGAAACAATCTCTTAAGTTCTCCAAGAAATTGGCATTTAGTAAATTTAGTGGTATTTTTGTGTATCAAAAAATGAATTGTGTTAAATAAATAAATAAATAAATTTAGTGTTTTGCCTGATTATTTTCTAATGTTATAATGACAATCATGCATTTTCTGTTTGCATAATTAATTGATTTTTTCTCCTTCATCTTTACATGAAGTTGCTTCTTTAAGAAGTCGTGTTAATGCTGCTCCTATTCCAGCAGCCAGGAAAGCTTATCTCAAGGCCAAGATTTCTTTACTTCAGGTATTCTACTACTTTAGGCAAGAAAATGCACAATTTCCCACATATTAATCTTTATCTTTCTTCTTATGGTCACTAATTCACTACTCAATAATGGTTCAGGGAATTTAATCTTAGAACATTTTAGCAACACCAATCGCCAACCACAAACAATAAATTGCATATACAAGAGATAGATACAAATAAACTTTCTTGAGAGCACAAACAAATAAATCAAGTATCAAACCAGCAAACCGTGCATAAAACATTACAGGGAACCAATATAAAATCCTTCATTTTTGAAGCCTTACAACAATGTAAAAAAATATAATTTAGAGAGTTTGCATTTACCTTACCGATGAGAGATGTAACAATCCTTATCAAATGATTAATTGTTCATTTATTTAGTAACTCTAAAAAACCACCAAGGAGGAGTATGCAGGTTTCAAAAAATGTCTTGATTGAAAAAATTACATCCTCCCCCCATAACCATTAGCAGCCATGCACTTTAGGGACATTAGCAACCAGACTGTTTAAAACTGCTTCGACATAACCATGCACTTCTTCAGACATCCACCTAAGTTCTTTTTCCCCGCCTTAATTCTTCTAAAGTCAAGAAGAAAACTGGGTCGCTTTACTGATCAAGATCAAGAAAGAGGCAAGAGAAATACAATTACTGTCCAATCTAATCCATTTTTTCTCAAAGCCCATCTTTTATAACCATTATAATACAATTCCAATTGATTTGATCGCAGTTTCTCTATTATAGTCGATGAACGTGATATACCTGTTGTTGTTCGACATGGTTTGAATCATAATAATATGCCTATTATTATAAGTGAAGGAGGAAAACTTAAGAATCAACACACATGAAACAATAGTACAAAATGTGTCTTATGAGAGGAAACACGTAAATTTTTCGGTTAAGTACAAAAATGTATGAGTGGAAGGTTTTATTTTAATGCCTATAGGGATCAATACGATGAGGAGTCAAATACGCATGCTATTGTAGGTTTATATATTGCAGCTCATCGGGTGAATGCCTTTTTGCAGACAAGTCAAATAGTAAAGTTCATTTGATGTTCTTGCCGTTTTTGAAAGACTTTGACACTACAAAAATTTCACAAATGGGTAGTGCTTATTTGGCTTGGTTGTATAGAGAGTTGTGTCGAGCATCTCATACTACTATCGGATATATCCGGTCCACTCACATTACAATTGTGGATATGGGATAGATTTCATCACACTTCAACGACTATATTCGCACTACACTTTACGTACGCTTGCCACCACCTTACTGGGCAATACAAGATATATAATACTAATACAACTTATATATGCATCAATATAATATGATCATTTAATTATACTATTACTTATAACTATTTTATTTAATTTTTTATATCTTATAGTTGGAGAGATGAGTTTTGCACCACAAAGATATCCACTCACTCTAGGTATCAATTGATATATAGGTATCACTCTAGATATCCACAAAGCTCATTCTAGGTATCAATTGGATCGACTACGACCAAATCAGGTGAAATAATATTCAACTAGCCATTTTGTTGTACTATTACTTACTACCATTTTGTTGTACTCTTACATATAACCTTTTTTGTTTAATTTTTTATTTCTTATAATAGTTTCTCATCGGTTTTATTTTTTTCTTTGATTATAGATTATCTATACCATACACAGATGATATCATGAATAGGCTTCCAGCGTATTGTACTTCTGGTGTTGACATATGGATGACCATCTCCCCTCTCATGTTTTCACATCAGAGTGGCATATACCGATAAGAAAAATGGTGACACTAGATGCGCCGTGATTCCAAAGGCTTCAGATACGTGAGGCCATCTCAAGATCGATATGATCTAAGGGGACGACAAGAAGATAATTGGATGGATCGACATTGAGAATATATTCAAATATGGAATTCTCGATGTGACCATACTGCCAATGCTAAAGCTTTTTCAGAAGTACTTACATATAATGATCCATATATGGTTTGGTATCGTTCGATCACACGTTTATTTGTTACTCCTCGTGGATCATTTAATCACATATTGGTAATAAAAACAAAATTTACTTTTTATTACACCATTTTATACAATTTGAATAAATATTTAACTTTATTTTTCTTTAATTACGTAGAATAACACCTTGCAACAAATATACCATATAGCACATCTAGATGACCATGACATTCGTCAGTTATGCACCGTTGTGCAAGAAATGGATAGACTTCAAGGATCCTCCAACATTGATGAGACACGCCACCCTCCTCGAGGCAGGAGGGAACGATTAGCAAAGCGGAGGGTTAAAACAAGGCCAACCGGGTAAATATATAAAGAGCGTGAAGCGCCCTTGGCAAGGTGCAATGCACTCACCATCTTCGCTCCACGCTACTTAGATCCTTGTTCTTCTGATATGAGGGTGACACATGCATTCCTTTTCACCCCATCACCTCAAAACAAGAGTTCACTATGCTCACTGAAGTACCTCATAATGCACATACATCTTCGTAGTTAACATCCAATATCGAGGAGTCGTGAGCCATCTACTCCATTACTAACACCTTAATTATGCCATCACCACAACCATTAGATAAAGGACAAATTAGAAGAGGATGAGGCGGTGGACGAGGAAGAGAACAAGGGCAAGGATATCGAGTACCACGTGAGGGTCCTTCTAATATATCAGAGATGCAAGTATATGATAGACGACCACAAAGAAAGAAGGTTCCTTCATGTGGCACGCATTAGTGGTTTTATGTATGAGTTGGACGTAGTGACCTTTGTACTTATAATATTTTTGAAACACTTTCTACTAACACATACTTTGGATATTATCATTTTGGACATTATTATGTATTAGTTGTGAGGTTATTTAATTATCAGTCTTTCAATCATCGTGTAGTTTATTAAGTTGCATTTATGGTTAATATATTGATGTTAGAATGACACTTTTGATTTTTTATTTACGAACCGGTTGAATCAGTGGAAGAAGTGTCATTTCAGATATTTTAAGGTTATTTTTAAAAATACGTTTAATTTTACACGAAATAATGTTTTCAAGACACGATTTCGTGACTTTAATCGAATCAGTTTCAAAACACGACTTCGTGAATTTACACCGAAATCGTGGTTTTGAAGACACGACACCTTTACAATCGATAAATCGTGTTTTGAATCGTGTTTCACATTACCGACTTTAATTTTTATCAAATCGCAGATTCAAAAACACGACTTAATTTTATATCAAATTGTATTTTCCTGAAATTACTGAGGTGATTTATGTGGCACTTCACACGATACTAAGGCATGAGATTCCTAAATATTTATTTCAGACCTTATTTCAAAATAATAGTATTATTTTAAACGCCTATAGAAATTTACGAAAGCGTAAGAAATTATTTTTTATGGATTTAATTAACTAATTAAAAAATATAAATCTCCAAGCCATTAATAAAAATAAAACCCAGATGATTGTTTTTTTCAAATTAAGTAATTTGTTCACTTGTTTGTAGAATATTAAGTAATTTGTTCTCATATTTTAGATTATCTGCTTCCCTCTTTTTTCCTCTCTGGGAATTTTTTTTCCTACTAGCTTATTTTACAAAATATATATTGAATATAAACTAAAATATTGTACTTTTAAAATACTAAAATAAATCATTATAAATTAAATTAGAATCAAAGATTTGTTAACTTCTTTTTTTTTTTTTTTAGTACATTTTAGTTTCAAGGGAAGTAAATTAACCTCTAAAACTCAACTTATGACCCTTTTCCTATGTCCTATACGCATGTTTAAAAAACTTGATGAATTTTCTACCACTTGCTTATGTATATGATCGTAAGACCCCATAAAATTATAAGTGTCTGAAAATGGTAAAATAGTACTTCATCAAAATACGGAATTTTTAGTATATATTTGATGATCTAAACGGGACTTCATCATTTAATCGTCGCAGAATATAATTTACCACGCCAAATTTTGTCAAATTATGATTACTGAATTTCATTTGAGGCACCGAATCTTGTACAAGATTTGATGCACATTTTTGAGCGATTTCAAGACGGTACACGCTGCCAAGTTGAGAGTTAGTCAAACATGAGCTTAAGTGTAAGGCATAGAGATACATGGTACCTCAGAGCTCGATGGAATCCATGGTAGACGATAGTTTCGATAGTAATGTGAACTAAATAAATTAATTAGAATCTGACACGCATGAAACAGAGGATCCTCATTTTCGACTTCACATTCTCCCAATCGTCTGTGAGGAAAAAGTGAGAAAAGAGAGAGGCGAGAGAGAAAGGAAGAGGATCTTAGAGAGAGAGCATACTCCATCTCTAAATTTCTCAAATGATCGGTCCGTCGAACCCACGAGACAAGAGACAAGCTTCGGGATCCTCGTCAAGTGGCTACGCGTGGCATCATTATCATGAGCTCTATGAACTCGCAGATGCAGTGTCTTCTCCCTACTCGATATTCTTCTTTGTTTAAAAGATCACTTAAAACGGTTCGGCTGGCCGCTATGCCATAATGATTATGAATTTTGTCCCAAAATAAGGAACTGGCTGTTGGATGAGGGGGCTATCCACTGACAACCCAATGACAACCCACGATCATATAGACCTGTTAAAGTTCGATTGGATGATTGACCAAAATTTGTCCATGTGTTTTGTTTCGGCATGTTATTGCTGGAATTTGAATGACTTTAAATGTATAGAAATAATATGAGCAATGCATGCCTAATCGATGTCTTAACATGACTGCTTGAATTATATGAAATACAATTGTGTATGAGCCATTGAATTCGATATTGCTGACCAAGATTATTACATTCATGTGCACGGTGACATCACGTCGAGTCGATGTGAGTGCACGTATGGTTATTCACCATTATTGGCTTAACATGTGATGTGCTTCAGTGTTTTGACGACCCACAAACGACACGCCATCCAAAATCCACTCGCCGGCTTAAATCAAAGTGAAGTAGAATTTGTGTGTCGAGCTTGCCAAGAAGGGGGCCGTTAAATTCTAAGGTGAAAGGTCCTGTGATGGTGTAAGAAACCCGCATAGATATCTCGAATTGTATGGGGTGTAAGAGAACCGTGAGATATCCGAAAGTTCTATACTATTACGGTAAAACTCGCTGGCATATTCGAAAAATGGCTCTACGTGGGCTGCAAGAAATTCCACGCTGCAGTCTTAAAAGTTTTGTCGCCAAAGAAAACATGCTATGTTTATCACTTAGACCTAAAGTCAGCGTACTGGGTCGATTGACTCGATCTACTACCCATCGACGATTCAGATTGTGTCGTGAGTCGACAAAGGCTCGTATACGTGTCATCGGGTATTTCGTTGACGATTGTTACACCTTGGTATCATTATGTGAGCGAGCTCTGAGTGACTCGATATGGGCATGAAAACAACTTATGTAATACGATATAAATCATTCTGCATGATAAATCAGAAATCGTATGGAATGGATGTTGTAATGTGCCATTGTACGTGCATTTTGGGTAGAGGCCTCGTATAAGAACTAACTAACGGCATCGCTTCACCCCATCGTGGGATCCCTTTTCGTGTATTCGTGCGCATGACACTTGTGAGGCCGGGATTATAGCTGGCTTCGACCGCGGGCCTTTGATTCATGTTTTCAGGTATATATTAGAACCGATCTGTTTTAATATATGTTTTGTATTAAGAGTGATGTAATAACTCTTGAATCTATAGAAATGTATGGTTTTGTAACTCGTATAGACGGTACGTAATGTGACGGGCCTATCATCATTTTACTGATGGGGATGAAGCCTTACGAGCATGGCATATTACGTATTTTCGCAGTCGACGGTAATAATACGACCCTCGAAATCGTGTATTGGCCACAATGGTTATACTCGATGTCTTATGCTTGTTTTTTAACTTTAAATACTTAATATAAAGTTTTTTTTTTTTTAATAATTTAATTGAGTCCAATTAGCATTACATTGATAGAAATATATAATCAAAATCGTTAAAACCACAAACGATTTAAACAAGACAAAAGCAATGTGATAATGAAATGATTAAAAACTTATACATTTGATAGTTGAGTCTACACATTTGATATTATTATCATAACTATAATACGTTTGACTCGAGTTTTGCAAATACTAACGACTATTTATTCGATTATCGTCTTCATCAGATATATTTCGCTTGCTCAAAAACAACAAATGCCTGACTACAACAACAAAAACAAAATCCTCATACTAAGACAACACAACCACCCACCACACAAAGACGATGACAACCACATGCGCACAGAGGCAACGACAATCATACATGCACTAAGACGACGACTAAGTCACAAAAAAACATATAAAAACTTAAATACACATAATAACCACTTTATCGATAAAAATACATTTAACAAAGCGTAGAATGATTTTCAATAATAACAAAAAAATCATCATTCACGTTTAAATAAAAATTGAGACTAATGTGATAAAAGCTACTATATAAAATGAGACTAGTATTTAAAAAACAAAATTTAAATATCGTTTCATTCCAAATCTTAATTAATATAGAAAGAACGAGTACTTAATATAAAGATAATAAGAAACAAACAAATTTACTAATATTAAACATCATTAAGACTTTAGTTTTTTTTTTTTTTGACTGCACCTTGTGTTCTTAAAATTAAGTAAATAATAAATAAACTCTACCTTATATTTGATATCTATCAATAAAATAAGATTGAGTATAAAGAAAATGTCTGTGGATGACAAATAAAAAATAAGGAATAATGTGACTTAAATACATGATGGGATGGCTTTTATTATAAGATACAAGTGTTCATATTTATTGAAAAATGGAAGGATAATAATACAACAGCTTTCTAGGTTATGTAATTGTTATAAGTGAGAAGTACCATGACTCCTACAACGATTTTATTAGATTATGAATATTGAAAGTGTACATGTAATATAATATAGTAGATGTCAAACTCTGAATTTTATAGAGTATTGAAAGTTCAATGTTGAGTTGATTTTCAAATTCTTAATTATAAGAGAGTATATGTAATAATAAAACTCTTTCACTATATATTGTCTCCACACAGACTTCACAAACTCATTATAATTTTACTTTTTTATTAGCTTTTCACCTTAGAAAAACCCCTATAATATCGAAGCAAAAGTATTTCGTATATGGACATTTATTTTTTTATTTCCTTCGATTCGATGTGGGTGACACACTACAATTCATGCCTAGCCTAAGATTCAATAATATTATCGTGTTTATTACTACAATATGTGGGCTACACGTATTCTAATGGACATATTCTAATTTTTCCATTTTGTTGGATTTACGTCATTGATATAAAATCTCGATAACATTGGGTTTAAGTCCATTATTTATGAACTTTCATATTTTCATATATCCGAATGATGTGAGATACCACAGTATATAGCCTTCCATGAGTCATAGTGGTCCATATTTGGCCTTCTATTTTGTGGTGGTATACTTTTAAAGTAATTTGAAAATATATAGTTTATAGGTGTATATAAAGGTCTTTTGGTATAAGTGTGAAATTGCACTCATTAATTATCTAGGACCTAGATTGGTAGACTTAGATGAATAAAGCCCACAAAGAAGTCTATTTAAACCCTTTAGGGTTTTAAACCTTTTATTTATTTATTTTTTAGATTTCAAATAAAACCATATCCATAGTTCTAAGAGAGAGAGACACAAATCGATCAAACATCTCTGTACGTGTATATATGAGAAGAGATAATATGAAATAGCATTGAATATGTGAGTTTTGTAATACTTTCAACATCTTCATTAGCTTGTTTGGAAATATGAACACCAACTCCAAAATACATGTATGAAGTTCTAATCTCTAGATCCATGGTTACTTTGAAAAACAAGGCTCAAAAATGACCCCGTAACCAACCAACATAGAATTTAACCAAATCCAGGAGTTGCCCTCAACTCCTTTCTCCCCCCATCCTCATCATGACTCAAAACACTCTCACCACGACTCATTTCTTTGGCGAGCCTGTACCCGCACTACCTGAATCACTTCGATGCCCAAATTCCTCTCTTTCTCTCTTTGCAATCACTTCCAATTACGTCTAATTGTGAAAATCGCTCTACTCACCCTGTTCACAGTCATTAATCCTCAGTTTCTCTTCAATTCTAGGATTTTGGTTGACTCCATAGCTACAGAACGTATATAATGAATCATTTCCACTAAGTTTCCCAAGGCAAGGTGGGTGGGTCTATCGATTTTCTGTCGCTCCCTTGTCTTTGTTTGGGAGGAGTTTTCTTCTGGTGTCTTGTACGATTGAAGCGCCACCTGAAAAAAGCTTTGAAGCATTTCGAAACTCTTAAAATCTTGTGATATAGCATTATTGTCGATTTAGTCACTTCTCCATTCCAGTAGCAATCACTGAAATAGAAATAAACAAATACTAAAGAATTATTAATTTGATTCCATTCCATAAATAAGAATGGAAAAGGATTATTTATTCCCATTCCCATTTCCATCTTCAAAACACACCCTCAAGTTCTCAAGAAATTCTCGGTCTTGTTCTCAAAAAACGATAGTTCTCAAGCATTCATCAATGGCGGTTTCTCCTTCGAAAAGGACTTCACTTTTGCATGTTGATGGCCGATCTTTTCCCAATGATTCATGAAAATCAACGATACTGACCGAAGGAGTTTTGGCGGAAATCCGTTAGCGAAGCCTTCGATCTACGGTCGTTCAGGTGATTAGGATTTTCTTATTTCTTTATAGCGTAAAATTAGTGAATCGTTAAAACTTGAAAGGCTTTAACTTGTTTTATTTCAAGTTGAATGTCCTGCAGGTTCTAGGGCTTTTGTTATTTGTTTATTTTATTCTTAAAATTCTGTGATTTCTTGTATAATATCTACTTTATTCATTAAATATGGGATATAATCCTGTTCCAAATATTTAAAAGTTATTCAGGTTCTTGGGTTATTCTCATTAAATTATTTTTTTCTTAAAATTCTGTCTTTCTGTTTGTCTTCTTGGAAAATTTTGGATCTTCATTGTTGTGAATAGCTGAAGCTTTAATTGATTTACCTTAACTCATGTCAAAGGGATTTTCTTTCTTCGTATATTTTTAATTTAAGATTTTCCTGTCAGATTGGTTGTTGGGAAATAAACAAAATTTTGTGGATGGAGTTTTAAGAGGAAATTCATCTTCGTCTTCTTTTCCTTCAAAAGTTGAATTAGGGACTGATTTGTTTCTTCACAAAGCAGTCGCTGCAAAGACACTTTGAAAAGTAGGTGAAGTTCCTCCACAAATCACAAATGAAAAGAAAATGGGAAAGATCAGAATGCAAAAGCTCCGCATTTAAAGCCAGCATCAACAAATTCATATTCTTCAGGACTTAAGCTCATTTCTTTGTTGTTGTTCTTTTATTAGCTGGGTATTTCTACAAAAGAACAAATGAATTGAGCTCTTACAGTTTGGCAACTTCCTAACCCGGTAAAGGAATAAAATTTGCAGTGGCCCATGAAGGAGATGGAGATTGAAAGAGGCTTTACAAGTTAACCTAGAAATTAAAAATGCTAAGCTGATTCAGGAAGCTGAAATAATTGAACCTATTGCTTCTCATATTTCTGATGCTAAAATTGACCATGAGCCACAGAGTATCATAACTGAAAAGGGACAAAACCTCAAGTTCCAAAGGCCTCTCAAATCAAGTTAGAAATGACTTAGAATGAGAAACTCCACATGGAGAAATAAACTGGATCTCCAATGTTGAAGTTGAGTCAAGTAAGTAGTTATTGAACCTGAAAGTTTAGAATCGGAACCTTTAATGGAAAATTCACAAAGCTTCAAGGAACTACATTTATCACTCAAAGAGCAGTCTTATACTGTCAATTTTTTGTGGATTTCTTTACTCTTTCTAATTCTAACAATAACTGAAGGTTCTTATATTTGGTAAAGCACCAATAATATGTTCTTCTACGCCTGCAACAAGTATGGAGAACACTCACCAAGAGAGGCTGTCTTCAAGGAATTTGCAGACAGAAGTTCATATGGTTGGCGAGTCATGTCCATCTGAGATGAGCAGCTTCCAAAGGACCATATCCTATAGCAAACGAGAATCAAAGGGGGCAAGTGAAGTTCAAAGCCAAGAAAGGGGGTTGAGGAAGAGCAACAAAAGAGAGTCCCAAACTTCTTCATCAGAATACTCAATTGGTTCACCATCATATGAGAAAATTCACAATAAGCAAGTAAGTATTGTACTTTAAGTTCAGTATTTTTATTAAAACTAGCATTGTCTCATATATTTTTTGTTCTTATGCTGGATTTTGTAGGATGGAGATCAAGTGTGGTGATTCCAGTTAGGATATCAAGCAGAATCAGAAACCAGGTGGTTGCTACTTCCTGAAGCTGCATTTTGCCTCTCAAGATATAAATAGTTCCGGAATTAGGAACTTGGTCACTTCTTTGTGATGCTGAATTGAAGCATTGTCTTTTGCTAGTCTTAATTTTTGTGTGTGTGTATGTGGCTCTACTTTTCTGTATGGATGAACACCATGCAGTTCTAACTTACATTGATTTAATTATAATTTAGACATTGGTTCTTTTTGCTTGTTTTTATTGTTTATGTGTGTGTATGTGGCTCCCACTTTTCTGTATGAATGAACACCTTCCCGCTTCTAACTTACGATTTAGTTATAATTTAGACATTGTCTTCTGCTAGTTTTTATTGTTTTGTGTGTGTGTGTGTGTGGCTCCACTTTTCTGCCTGGATGAACACCATCCAGTTCTAACTTACATTGATTTAATTCCTTATTGACTTACTGTAATTTAGACATATGCTGTTCCCATTATAATATCTTAGTGCACATCAATGCCTTGCACTTGTTTTTCTTGTGAATTATTGTTGATTTATAATACCTCAACATCTGCATGTTTGTTTAATGCAATGTTTCTAATTAGTGGTTTCCCAAAAATGTGTCTACATGCTTAGGTGCCTAAATCCAAGAAGGACTCTGAATACATATCAGAGACCATTGCTGATCAATCACTTCCTCCCTATGATCCCATAACAAACTATCTTGCATCCAAGCCTCGAACTCTTTACTACAACCCTAACCAGAGAATTGAAAGGATCCACTTGAGGGAATGTATGGGGCTGGAGGAATGCTTTACCTTTGAAAGCCTGTATGATACTAAAACCAGTGAAGAAACACAATAAAAAAATTCTTCTTCTGTTGAAGAATGGCAAAGTGAAGAAGTAGAAGAAAGTGAAGCAGCTATGGAAGAAACATCCCAAGTTGAGCCAAGTATTTCTAAACCAAGGACCATTGAAGCAAAAGTGGAGTCCAAGTTATATTCCTTCTTCATATTGAAGCCCATTTCTTTTGTTGTTCTTCATACTGTAGGGTGCTTATGGATAACAATTACTGATTCTCCACACTAGCCCAGTCATAAATCTCTCCATTGGCAAAGAGTTGAGGCTCACTGAACTTTATGAACCAACTAAACTCACTGAAGTTTCAAGAACAAATTATGATGGGCTGACTGGAAACTTTAGGCTGTGGTCAACAAACAAGGCATCTTATTTCTCCAAGATGATTCCCATTAAAAAAGAATCTAATGAACTAAGTTTCTTACGGTTCGGCAACTTCACAAATTCACAAGTAGATCTTGTGGGCAGCATGTGCCTTGTGGAGGGAAAATCAAATAAAACTTGCAGCGTCTATGAAGGAGTTAGAGGTTGGGACTGTTCAAATGGAAGAGCAGGGTATCGGCTGAAGCAAATGGAAAAGGTGAAGATGCTTCACAAGTTAACCCAGAATTTGGAGAAGATGCTAAGTTGATTCAAGGACTTGAAAAAATTGAATATGATCAGTCAAAAATAGAACAGATTCAAGAGGAGTATCATGTTGACATGGAGCAGGCCTCACAGGCAAAACCAGAATTAGAGGAAGCAAATCTCTCTATAAAAGATGAAGTTGTGGAGCCCCATAATTCAGAAGTGCAGCAGAGTGAAGAAGAAAGTAAACTGATTTCCCATGAGGCACAGAGTATCCTAGCTGAAAATGAGCTAGAAGATCAACTCTTATAACTTTTTGAACTTGAGCTTAAAGTTGAGGAACTTTTAGTAAAGAAAACTGATTTAATGCTAAAGTTGAGCTTGAAGTTGAGGAACTCAACGGTGAAGAAAAACTGATTTCAATGCTAAAGCTGAGCTTGAAGTTGAGGGAACTCAACGGTGAAGAAAAAACTCATTTTCAATGCTAAAGTTGAGTCTTAGTGGAGCAATTTCTGAACCTACTGTTCAGAATTGTGAAGCCCTTTTAATACAGAAAATTCACAAAGCTTCGAGGAATTATATCTATCCCTCAAAGAAAATTCTTCTGCTGTTAAAGTTCTGGGGATTTTTTTGCTCATTATAGTTTTAACAGTAGCTGCAGCTTTCATATCTAGAAAGCAACAAAAATCTCCCAGCCCTAGTGTTGCTGCAATTCCCATTGATCAGTTT
Organism: Tetrastigma voinierianum; assembly: GCA_016808115.1. Taxonomy (NCBI): domain Eukaryota; kingdom Viridiplantae; phylum Streptophyta; class Magnoliopsida; order Vitales; family Vitaceae; genus Tetrastigma; species Tetrastigma voinierianum. The sequence continues at coordinate 4,958 of JAEQBH010007440.1, read as the reverse complement.
CTGGCTAAGAAACTACCTTTTATGGCTACAGCAAGTCTAGAAAATACTCACCAAGAGAGGCTGTCTTCAAGCAATTGGCGGACAGAATTTGATATGGTTGGCAAGTCATGTCCATCTGAGACGAGCAGCTTCCAGAGGACCACATCAGATCACAAAAGAGGATCAAAGGGAGCAAGTTCTGCATCAGAATACTTGATGGATTCACCATCCTATAGCAAAAAAGAATCAAAAGGGGCAAGTGAATCTCAAAGACAAGAAAGGGGGCTGAGGAAGAGCAGCCAAAGAGAGTCCCTTGCTTCATCCTTAGAATATTCAATGGGTTCAACATCTTATGGGAATTATGCCTCTCATGAGAAAATTTCCCGTAAGCATGTGAGTATGGTACTTTTGTTATGTATTTTTATCACAACCCACATTGCCTCTTATACTTTTTTGCTCTTTTGCTTGATTTTGAAGGGATGTGGAGGTCAAGAGGTGGTGGCTAGTAACATCATGCAGAATCAGAAACCAGGTTGCTTCTTCATGAAGCTGCATTTTAAGCCTGTATGGACTCCTCCTCGAGATATAAATGGTCCCAGAATTAAGAATTTGATTTCTTCTTTTCATACCTTTTCCTTTTAAAAATTATTATTTTCTCAAATTTGATACAATTCTCTAATAAGCAACCTTAAATCCTCTCTCTTATGTTATGGTATTGAATCTATAATATTGCTATCAATAGTGTTATTTGAATCTTCAATGATTTCAAAACATTGAAAACTAATAATTATCTGAACAGGATTTAGAATAGTATCATTATTGTAGTTATTGCAAATTCCTTCTATAAAGCACCACCTATATTATGCTTCTTGTTGCGCATTATTCATCTCTAATTCTTAAGTTATCTTTATGGAAATTAAACTTTTTTCTCAAAGAATTCCATGATAGTGGTTTTCCTTTTTATTGAATGGGAGTAAAGTTTGAATTATATGATTGGAAAATGTTTAATGTTCTCCTTTATCTCACGAACAATTTCTTTTTTTTTTTTTTTTTTGTTTTAGATGAGGTGGGTGGTGGAGCAAGAATGCTAAGGTTAGCTAGCAGGTGGTTGCTAAGACCTATGGAAAGAAGGAAGAAATCTGACTAGTTTTCTCTTTAACAAACTTATGTTTCAACCCAAATTTTAGACTCAGGGATATCTAGTTTTTAGTTTGAAGTTAGAAGTCTTGGTAGTTGCATACTGGTTGTCAGGATCATGCACTTGTTTTCTTTTGTTTCAGTGTGAGTGTCCTAATGAGCTCAAGGAAGCTGTATCGTGTTTGATATTTGCAACTTCCAGATGTGGAGGCTCCCGAGCTCCAAATAGATCTTCGTGAGATGTTCTTGTCGAGATTTGGAAAAGAATTTGCTGCTCATGATGCAGAACTTTGAAACAACTGTGGGGTGAACCCTAAGGTGAGGATTTAATGTTTTTTAGAGGATCACAATTGTCAGAAGTTTTTTTTCTAACTGTCAATGTTGGGTTTCTGTAGATGATACTGAGGCTTTCAACCAGACAAACAAGCTTGGAAAGCAGGTTGAAGGTGCTAACAGAGATTGCTTCTGATAATGGAATCATTCTCTCTTGAGGGAGACGCTGCCCTGAACACTGAGGTAGGAACAACATGTCAATTGATAATAATAAAATTGATAATTATTTGTATCAATAAAAGTATTGAAACACATCATCATAGAAATGGAAAGAAACAATATTTTGAAAAATCAACATGTTTAGGTAATATAATCATAATGGAAATTATTAGCAAATTTTCTGTAATCATTACATTATTACAGGGAATCTAAGGTTTGGGTAGGTGGATTTTTTGTTAAAATAGTCTAGTTTTTTATAACATTTACATTATTTTTACAGTTAAAATAAGAATTAGAAGATGATAGGGTAAAGGTCCATAGAATATAGAATTTTGTGAGCAAAAAGCCAGCTACATAAATTGATAAAAAATTGATCACTCGATGGTTTCAGGAAAACAAGAAATCAACCATAAGCAGAAACAAGCTGAGTTGAATGAATCGCTACCTGGTAGGCACTTCACTGGGAAAGAAGGTGGTGTCTCTCCACGCCTACAACAAAAACAGAATGATAAAGATCAGACTGCTAAACCAGTGAGATTCTGATCACCAGCTCTCTCAAAGGGTACAAAGAACTTCATGTCTCCAACTATCTCTGCTGCTTCCAAGATTACTGCCTCTCTCAGAAAGAAAGTTTTGGTTGGGAGGAATGAACTGATTTGTACTTCTGTGTCTTCATCTTCAGATGGGAAAAGCATTTCTTAGCTCATTGAATCTTCAGGAAGTGGTTGAAGATTTGAATTCAAAGCCAGCTTCATCTGATTCAACTGTTGTAGATCCTGACCAAAGGGAGGCATGTTCATCCCCTTCCATTGACGTGCGAGAAATATATGCATCGACGTGCCTGTCTGCCTTGATTGGAACTAGTTTTCTGTTGCTCAATTTTCTGGCAATCAGGCAGAGAGTGTTTCTGTGCTTCTTTGTACACTGGACTCTATTATGAATCCCAGGTTTGTTCATATTCTCTGACTGTATACAAAGGCTAGATACGGTAGATTTTCATTTGATTTGGGTAAGAAATTTGGATTAGAAATTGCTATTAGATTTACATTAGGGATTTGATGAAAATAAAATTATCATTTTATGTTAATAAAGTTGGTTTAGAGGACCATTATGATGAAATATTTTGCTTCCTTTTTGTTTCTAAGTCCAGATTCCCCCCTCGTCTTTCCACCCCTTTTTCCCTCTTTGACATTGAAATTTACTTGCTTTAAATTCTGAAGGGATTCTCTTATATGGGGCTTCATTCTTCTTAATTTCTATAACCTCTTTTATATCTAAAGAAAAAGGCTAAGAAACTATGATAATAAATTGTTCTAATGCCTTCCTCTTTTATGGAAGAAAAAGTGCCCTGTATGTGAACACTGGGAAAACCAGAGGATGATTTTTAGAGAATACGCAAATGTAAAATTACCTGCAAATCCACTTAAAAAGTAAACCCACCAACCCAACCTTTAGAATCATATAAATTATAATCTTTCTGAGTTTGGATATTCCAAGTAATAAAAGACTAATTTAAGTAACCTAGACATCCTTTTGCTCTTAAAACAAGACCATCAGTTAGTAAGCACATTTTAGTTACAATATACATGAAGAAGATATATTTGCCTCTCTTGTAACATTCTGACACAAACTGCAGTTTGATGCAAAGAAAGATGGCCATGAAATAATATAGGCTGCTAAGAGCCTCTCATTCCTACAGCCATTACTCATTTTCCACTTAACTGTGACTGTATGGGCAGGCTGTTTCATCCCTGCAAAGTTTTTCATACCTTTTGTGGGGGCAAAGAAGCTCTCCAATCTACAACATAAGGTATTATTATTCATGTGGGTCAGGCTCTACACATGCAAGGAGTCAGAGGGTTCTCCCAAAGGTCGTAATTGGGAAAAGTTTCTTCAGGCAATCCTGTTCTAGTCTGGTGGGTGACAACCACAAAGGACTGTGGCAATTGGTTTTGTGTGGTGAGATAGGCTACAACAATTAAATTTTTATAAACTCTAAATTGATGCACAACTGCTCTATTTGGTCTAATGGAAGAGGATCTGAAAAAGGTTCTGCATATAAGACTGGTCTGGAGCCAACTATTAGAGGACCGAACTAGCAAAGAAAAGAAGTTTGAGTGAAAATGAATAAAGATCAGGCATATTAAAAGCTTCCAGAAGTGGTTGCAAAAGTCTGAGTAGAGGTTGAGGAGCTGTCATAAAAGGTTGGACTTCCTATAGTGAGGTGGAAAACTTTATGTTTTATGCTAATTGAAACTTATTGATTTGTTAATAATTTTTGTTGGTTGTTGCCTTGTAGAGAGCTGTTCATGGAGGCAATAATTGAGGTTAGTTGATTTTGCATATGTGCTTCCTATTTTGATTTATTTGTGCTATTTTTCTAGTGTCTATTATAATTTGTCAATTGCTCTTATTGAATCTTGATAACCAAATCCAAGTTCCTAACAAGTTGTGTTGCTTCTTGGGTCATAATCCAACTTTTATTGATGCTTTCTAGCTACTTTGTGTAGGTTTTTTTTCTAGAATTGTAATTGTTCCTCATGAATGTTTAGGATTTCTCTGTAGGAGGGTGGAACTTTAGATTCGAGAGACACTTTAATGAATGGGACTTGAAGAGGCCTCGTAGATTCATATGCATTGTTAGGTGTACTAAAGCTTAAGCCCCTCTCGCATGATGCCTGTGGAATGGGGCAAAAGACGGTATGTTCTCAGTCAAGTCTAGTTATGACCTTTTGGAAGGAGGGAGGTAGCAGCTAGTGCCCGTCAAGATGATTTGGAATCCTTTTGTACCTACAAAGGTGGGGTTTTTTGTGTGGGAGGTTTGGTGGGGGAAGATTTTGACTATGTATCAACTTAAAAAACATGGTTTCTCCCTTGCCAACAGTGCCCTTGCATAGATTTTAAGAAAGTGATTGGAGCATCTTTTTATCCATTGCCCTAAGATTCAAATTCGTGGACTACCTTGTTTTCTATCAAGGCGGATGGGTCTGTCCCTACCGTTAAAGAGTCGATAATGGGTCAGGGTTCTTCCTCTCAAGAAAGAAGTAGCTGTGCCATGGCAAAGTGCCCCGTGCTTGTTGTGGCAACTGGATTGAGAGGAACAGTTGTGTTCGAGGATATGCTATTGCTGATGTCGGGGAATCCCTTTTTTAAGGTCTTTGTGCTCGGGGCACCATGATCCCCGATGTGGACCTTCTTTGTAAGATGCTTTCAGGGTTCTCTCGTAGCTTGTGTGGTGGGCTGGTAGGTTTTATTCTTAGTCTTCTTAAGTGTTGGTTTTGGCCCCTTTGTAAACTTCCTATGTACTCTTAGTGCCCGCGGCTTCCTCTTAATAAATTGTTTTGTTTGCC
>JAEQBH010007439.1:0-108538 GCA_016808115.1 Tetrastigma voinierianum | reverse complement strand
CTTGTTTGTAGTTTCTACTAAACAGTAAATTTTCTTACCATAAAAATAAAAAATAAAAAGAGAATTTTTCACCTGAATCTAGGATATGGGTTCTTAAGCACCATTTCTGGATACATATAGCATGCACAGTGGTGGAGATCTTACTCTAGCGCTTAACACAATATTGACTCCAGTTCATCTGTCAGTTTCCTAAGCCATTATGCCAAATTCTAATAAGCACTTCTAAATTCCTCCCACTAGATTAATTGGTTTAAAGTTTCTGTCCTCTTCTTTAGAAGGGGAATGATGCAGCATCTTTCAAGTTCTAAATTATCCTTTCGTCTGGAAAGCATACGACATGCCCACCACTTACACTCAACTGAGACATTTCTGCCATATTTGTTGCCCAGAATTTCGTACAAAACACCTTGCCCTGTTACTTGTATTCTCCCTTAGATCCTTGGGGTCTCCATGGCGACCTCCTGACTATCCTACTTCTTGATTCTCAGGCCATACTCAATCCTCATCAACTGAATAGAGTGTAATCCATCAAGTCATATCTCTAAATCGTTCAGTCCTCATTAAACATGATATGAAACTGAGCAAAGAGAGAGAAGACAGTTGTACAGGAAAAAGAGTTTTGAAATATATATAGCCCCTAAACAAATGGAAACATATAAGCCTTGTATCATGTCTCAGTTATATTTACATGGAAACATTAATTAAGGATCATTGGTCAATTATCTTTATAAAGAAACTATTGATGACACATAATAGTACTCATTACCTTTTGGACTTCTCTTCCTTTGTCCTAAATGAGCTTGAACTATATATACATATATATATATATATATATATTTGTGTGTGTGTGTATATATATATGTGTGTGTGTGTGTGTATGTACATGTATGTATTGGTGGATCTTTAAAATTATCTTAGGCATTTATTTCCTTGAGTTATGATATGGTGAATTTGTTATTTTATTTCTTTGTTTTAAGTGTATCATATTTTAAAAGTATTTGGATATTTTCATTTAACACTCTGGATGTTTATTTCAGTGGCTGTTGTTCAACTGAAAACAGTTGCCAGCGTACTTTCTGCCGATGAAAGTTTGTCAAATTTTACTGTAGAGAAGACAGGAATCTTGCAAAAAGTACTTGTATATGTGGTGTCTATAATATGTAGTTTCATCGATTTACATACAAATACATTGGATAAGGCTCAAATGTACAGTAATGCTACAGAATTTTCCGTTCCCGGAAGTGGTGCATCCTCAATTGACCTTCCTAGTAATTTGAAGGTTCCTCTTTGTGAAACAAGGCTGCAGTGGCATCAGAAGGCAGTTATATCTGTGATGGAAGCTGGTGGTCTTAATTGGTTAGTAGGTAAGGTAGGAGATTTCAGTTTTATTCTTAATGCTGTATTTACTCGTTAGCACATTAAATAAACTTGTAGCAGTCAGGTCTGATGGCTGACCTGTTGAGATATACAGGAGTTGGGATAGAATGGTGTTAAAATTAAAGCACTGCTTTTGAATTGTGGCTTTCAGGGCCTCTGTTGTAAGAGTTCAGTTGGAATAGAGATGTGTATTTAGTCCTAGAGGTGGGTATCTTAGGATGATATTGTGATTCCTAGTTTCTCCTTTTGCCTTAGGATTTCCTATTTGTTTTATGTTTTTTGAAAACGACCTCTTGCATAAATTGTCTTTCATCTACAAAATTCATCTGTTCTGTCATTTTTCATTAAATTAGTTCATATTTTATTTTGGTTATTTTTTTTTTGATAATCATTTCGGTTCTTCTGAGGTGGGGTGGGAGTTCACTCTTGTACAACATGGTTTTAAAAAGTTAAAGTTTGTTGACTCTTGATAATTCCATGAACCCTTGTTACTTGACCACGCCATATATTTTAACATGCGGTCTGCTTGGGTTCTTGGCAACATGGATTTGCCATTCATTTGTGGGTAATTAATCACCCAGGTTGATATAGATATTTACCTTGTTGTCTGCTTGGAAGAGTACCTTATTATCAATCCTCGAATTTTCAAGTTCCTTATGTGTAGATACTTGTGCTATATGTTCTGCAACCTTCCCAGTCTTTTGTGGGGAAAGAGAGAAGAAAAAAAAAAAAAGCTTGGAAGGCTGCCCCATCATGCATTTTCTGGTGGATTGAGTAGGATGCACAAAAGTGGACCAAGTGCTAAAATCTTCCTTCTTTTGCCATCGTTTGGAGTGGATGAGGTGGGCTCAAATGATGAGACAATGTCTATGGTAGGTTAGTTTATTGGGTTTGTTTTATGTAGGAGGGGGCTAATTGTTCTTGCTTCCCTGTAGTTTCTTGCCTTGAATTGCCCATGCGTACAACATAAACTTTGTTGTGGATTTTTGATAGGCACTGTTAATATAGTATTTGCTTGCTTGTAAAAAGAAAAAAAAGAGAATAATCTGCTACATCGGTTGTTATATCCTTTTACATAGACAAACTCTTTAATTGAACATTATGTTATGTATTACATTGTGAGTGCCTTAACATGAGTGAAGTTGCAGTATATGTGGAGGGTTAGATTTTACCCTGAGAATCTTTGATGGTTTTGATTAAATTAGTGGGACACAGCATCTTCTTGGTTTTGCATACTCATATACTATTGCCTGCCAACAATTGTGAATGAAGTATCTGGACTCCAATTTGCAGAAGTCTCGATTCTTTTAATGATAGAGGCAAATGGTACAGAGTAGTTACAATTCCGGCAAGAAAAATTTGGCAGTTAAACTTTGTGGAAGAAATTAATATTGGAATTTTTTTGAAGAAATCTTTTATAGTTATTCTTCGTGTCTTGAATTCTCCCTAAAATAAAATGGTTCTTGTATAATACATATCCTATTTAATTTTACTCTTTCACTCCAAAGAAAAATGTTGTTTTTCAAGGCTGTTGCGTGTTATCAGAAGATTAGATATGAAGAACAATATGGACAGATACACCACTTCAACATTGGACTTTGAGAACCTTCTTCTACGCTCTCTGAGAATCCACGGGGACAAAATCTTTTTAGAAGTATTGGAAGTCTTGAAGTTCTATTGGATGGACTTGGACTTCCACGAATAATCATTAATATCTAAAATCTCATCTTGTTCTGATGAAGAAGGTAATTTTTTTTGGGTGTAGGAGGCTACACCTTTCATATCGTGCTTCATTATTTTTCAGATATCATTTAAGATCTCAGAGTTCTAAGAACATTGGTGAACAGTTAGCACCTTGCTATTTAGGCATATTAGTTACTTAAAATATGGTACTTCTCCTGATTCAGTGTGGAATTTGTTCTTAAGATGGAAGATAAATTTAACTGTTCTGTAAAGTTGGGAGAAATTGTACAAATTTAGAAACTTGTGTTTCATTCTCCCTACACCATTCTACTGCTTATACCAAGTGATCTGTCCTTGGTGCTGGATGACCCCACTAGTATTATGAGTTTTCATGATTAACTTTTTACTTTTATATTTTTTATATTTGTCATATGTACGAAGTTGGTGTGATTGAAGATGTTTGTTCCCATTTGATCAAAAGAAAAATGTCTACACCTCTGTGATATAATAAGAATGACTTCAGGTAGATAATATGTAACAATTTATTTATAATGAAATTGAATGTTTTAGGGCAGCTGTAAAAAAATTCTTTGTTTTGTTGTCCATGTTACAAGCCATATTACGGCCACTTGCATTTTAATAATCTTAGCTGATTTTAATAATCTTAGCTGGTGCTGGAGAGTCCATTTCATGAAGCTCTCCCTTCCAGGTTTTTTATATTTTTGATGTAACAAAAAGTTTAGTTTTCCACCTATTCAATGAATCTATGTTCATTTTTAGTTTTAAAGCCTAAAATCTATCACTAATCTGTTATTCTGCGAATAGGTGTGACATGTGGTTTAACAATGTTAAATTGATGCATCCAATTCTTTTCAAAGTCTTCAATCCTTCCATTAGAAATTTTGTTTGTCTTCTTAGTAGTAACTGGGCTGACTGTACTGCCCCACTTTGTTCTAATCCAATCAACTTGGATAACCTGGTAGCCGTAAATACCTTGCGTGTCTAGCCCTACCTAAGCTCCATATAACTCGTAAAGTCGATGCTAAGTTCCAATTGACCTTCTTGGGTTAGAAACTGGCTGGATCAGAAAAAGGCGCTTCATTCTTTAGTTTGAGCCATGAACTGATACTATCAGTCCAGGTTGCGGCCTCTGGGTAGTTGACAAACTCAAGTTGGTACACTTCTTTTTGCTTAATGCTATGACTTTCCATCGGACTATCTTATTTATGAGGGGTTTGAATGACTGGGCTGATCAAGTCTCCCTTCCTTTGTGTCATAAAATTTCTGATATCAATATCCTATCCATGTTTTGCATTTTGGATGGGCAACCTATGTGTAGATATGATATCTTTTTATGTTCATGGCTGTAACAATCTGTCTGTGGGTGTCCACCCTGTAACTTCAGTGTGTTTATTATCTCTTTTGTTTAATCAACCAATTGTTTGCTTCTTTAACATCTGTTTGTTTTTAGTACAAGCTTTACATGGAACTTGAAACTAGTTTTGTTACATGTTATGCAGCATGTATCATGTTCCAATTCAGCACTACTATCTTTAATTACTTAAAATGTTTTTGCACTAATACTGACTTAGATGTAACAGTGCCTCGATGGCAACATATGAGATGCTTATTAGTGGTTATTGTTTTAACATTTTACTGTTGAGATGTGACTGCTGAATTGTTTTGTTCAAAAATTAATGTGTCTTACTATGAGGTTGGAATGTTTTCTTCTCACATCCTCTGCGTGTTTGATTGAGCATATATGCAAAAGCACAGATTGTATTTGGATAGTCAAATATACACTCACACTTAAAGTTGATATATATCATCCCCTGTTTGCTAGGACAGTGATTTAAGTTGTTCATAGAACATTCTTAAGATACTATCCTTTGGCTTGGTTCCACACTTTAATATAGTGGGTATAAGTATTTTTGCAGAGATGAACATCCTTCCTTGAATGTTTCCGGCTCCATGTTCTTCTCTGGAAGTTCTTAGAAAAGCTGTGTATCCTTTACAGTATGACCACTGTTGTTCAGAATCAGCCTTCCATTAACCTGGCCTTTTTGTTCCTAGGGTATGCTACTTTGGCACTAAATTATTCTCATTTGTCATTAGTTAAGTATGGCTGTGGCCTGAAGTTATGCTTTTCTGTTGAGAGAAAATGAATACATTGATTACCATTCAATTTACAAAGAGGAGGCATAATATTTGTCTCTTTACAGTGTTAGGAAAAAGAGCATGATTAGAGTTTAATTTGGAGACTAAAGAGTGAAGGAAAAGAATCCTACATGGATTAGGAGACTAAACCTTAACACTCCCCCTCAAGCTAGAGCATATAGGTCAAAAGCACCAAGTTTGTCACATATATACTTTATCCTAGGACCTTTAAGAGACTTAGGTGGCGTTTGTTATTTGACTTAATGATTGAACTTTCGACATTAAGGCACATTTTATTTTTTAAAATTTTTCGACATTTACTTTAAGAATTTTTTAAAAAGTTCTGACGAGATAAGAAAAAGTGAAAATATTTGGCTTTTTATTTAGAAAAGTCATTTTCACCAAAATAAGAAAAACTTCATCATTGCTTGATAAAGAGAAAGAAATTGTGACACTCCTACTAAGGGATGACCTTGGGAGGGGTTTGGGATGGAGTGACCCAATCCAGGCAGGCTAAGTTTATTTATTTCAATTCTCAAATTTATACCGTTTAAAAATTAAGCGAGTAGGGTGGGGATAGGAAAATTCTTAAACCACCCCGATTTCACACATTTGATTTTTGTTTTTACTTTTTATTTTAAATTTTTTTTATTTACCTTTTTATTTTTATTATATTAAAATATAAAATAAAATAAAACAAAATATAATCGAAGCAGGGCGGGAGTAACAATACCTAAACCTGCCCCAAACTCGTCTCGATTTGAAAGGAATAAATCGAGCCACTAAAAACCCGATTACGATTAAACTGAGCCCTTCCCATTAAGAGTGGGGTGGGCGGGAACTAGAAATAATCAGCCCCGTTGTCATACTCACTTTCATTTCTGCGATGTTAAAAAACAAACAATTTAATACTTAATCTTTATTAAATCTTTATTCGATAAAAAAATTTCCAAAAAAGTTATATTCAACATTAAGTAAAAAAGCGAGCACCACCTTAGTGAAGATATATGCCTAGTTGGTCATTAGAATTGACAAAACTAGTAGTCATACTGTCCGTCTGATCTTTTATACGATAAAGTGGCGATTGAAACCCCGATGTGTTTGGTAAATACAAGTAAGGCTTCAGGTTAGATGAAATATAAGTGAAACTGATTATCACATATAAGCTTCATTTGTTCATCCTTCCCCAAATCTTGGCTCTTGAAAATTACTTCAACCATATGAGTTCACATGTTGCTAAGGCCATGGCTCGTGCTCGGCTTGGCTACTAGATCTGCTACTCGTCTTATTTCTTACTCTTCTAGGATATTAAGTTACCTCGATGAATACCTGATACCTTGATGTAGAATGTGTCTATACGTGGGTGGCTTGCCGATCACGCATCACCTATATCCAACAACACGAAGTATGACCTGCGTTTCTCATACAACACCCCTTGATTTGGTGTTCCTTTGATATAATGGAGTCGAACTACAACATCCCGAGTAGTTTATCTGAAGTGATTGTAAGGCTGGCTTCTTCGGCTCCTGAGAAACAAGATGTCGTGGAGTGATAGTGAGATAGTTGATTTACCCTCACAATTAAGTCGATATCTCCATGGATCTCGTAGAGGCTCCCTTTGACGTGGTACTAGTTTGACATTCGAATCCGTAGAGAGTGTGCAGGCTCTACGAGTCAAACCAATACGGTATCATCGATATGTCCAAGGTATACTTCCTCGAGAAATAACCGCCCGAGATTGGTAGGCCTCGCCGATGCACAGAAAATGCTTGAGTTTAGTCTTTGTACGAAAGTGTTTGAAGAGGTGTTGTTTGGGATTTTTGAATACCATCTACGGTCTTTGCACCTTAATGACGATGTCGTCATAAACAGCCAAGTAAATACGCCTTTCAGGTAGATGAATGATGATAAAACGGAATGGTCTGCTGCTTGGCAGATAAATCTCGCCGACTCCTGAGACCCGCTGGCAGGCTAAAACTAGCTAAACTAATTTCGGTATTCGGACCATATAAGGAATGGCGTGGTTGTATACGAGACCGGACTCCTGAGCAACTAAAACCGGGTGGTTGCTCCATATAAACCTCCTCGGCGAGATCACCACAGACATTCTTGATATCCAGTGGCGGGCCATGAATACATAAGTGACCATAGAAAGCCCAATGACGAGGCAATCTTGGCCCATAGGAGAAAATGTATCATAATAAATCCCGAGCCCGTATTCTTGAGTGTACCCCTTGGCAACCAAACGGGCCTTAAGCTGACCAATCTGACCATCAGGTCCCACCTTCACTGTATAAACCCAATGACAACCAACATGAGACTTGCGAGAAGGGAAGAGAGGCAAAGTTCTCATCGTCATAAGAACATCCATTTCCTTAGCCATTGCACATTTCCCGGCCGGATGAGAGAGCCTCGCTGTGCTTTTGGGGTAGAGACAAAGTGAAGTGAAAACAAAAGCTGAAGTAGGAATTAAAGATAAACTATAAGCTTAGAAAGGTATAAGCGGGATGTTGGTTAAGTAGAGCGGGTACCTTCCAGAGATGGCAATAGGTAGATCATCGGACGGTTGCGGGCCGAGACAAAGAGAGATGAGCTGCAGCGAGATGAGTCAACCACAGGAGCCTTTTTTTTTTTTTTTTTTTTTTTTTTTTAGCCAGGAGGACCCAGGGACGGCGAGTATAGACTTGAAAGTGAATTCGAGTCCCACGATACAGGTGGGAAGGAAACCGGGAGAGGTTAAGAGAGATAGATAAGACGTCGGGAGCGGAAGGGCCTTGCTTTGCCAAGGAGAAGGAGGAATCTTGAGGTGACATCGTGAAGGGAGGAATAGCAAACGTAAGCCCTCTGAAGTGAGAATAGCCGAGAAGACACGCCGTGGCTTTGGCTGAGAGTTTGTCTTGCCCTGGAGTGAGAATATGAACAAAACAGACACAACCAAAGACACGAGGGAGGAGATAAAAGGGATGAGTAGGTAGTAAGATAGAATGAGGATACGATCATGCAAGCAGAGGAGGCATCGATTAATCAAGAATAATAAGCGACTAAGATAGCGGCCCCGGAACGTTGGGGAACCTTATGATGGAAGGAGAGTGCGGTATCTCGGCTAAATACTTGATTAACTTTACTTGGCTCGGCCCATCCGTTACATTGGGGTGTGTAAATCCTGAAATGATTGGTGAAGAATTCCATGGGAAGACATAAAAGAAGAGAATGACATAGAGAAATATTCTTTTGCATTATCACTTCTTAAAATACGAATAAGTGAATTGAGTCAAGATTTCGACATAGAGGAAATTTTTTAAAAGATAGAAAATAACTCAACTCGAGTTTTCATTAAAAATAACCAAGTACATCGAGGATAATCATCTATAAAAGTAACAAAGTAATGAAATCTTAAAAGTAGAGGTAGACACAGAAGGATCCCGAGCATGAGTGAACAAGCTGAAAAGGAGACTTTGTCAGGATCGCGCTTTGGGAGACGAGATACGAGTATGTTTCGAGTGGCCAGTCTTACACTCAAGCGAGATGACTAGAAAATGAGGAGACCGACCAAGAGCTTAGAGGCTTGGATGATTGAGGCGATCGTGAAGGGAGGAGGGCTTCCATGGAAGTCTGGCGAGTGGAACAAAGAGGCGTGAGGTAAAGAGGCCTTGTGAAGGCTCATGTGGGTGCTAGTACGTCTTCAGTATCTTAGGTCCTGTAGGTTATAAGAGTTGTGTGAAAAGTAAGTACCTGATAAGAAGATCACGAGTCAACTTACTAATGGAAATAAGATTAAAAGGAAAATTAGGAACGCAAAGTATAGAGGTAAGAGAGGCGAGAAAGGGAGAGGACCGTGAGGCCAATGCCTTTAGCTATGGTTTAGAACCATTAGCTAAGGTAATTGTAGGTAAAAGGGAGACGGAAAGGTAAGATAAGAAAAGATACTTTTATTGCCGGAGAGATGTGATCGGGCTCTGTTATCGGGGATCCAGAGTGCCGGATGAATGTGGAGCCAAGCGGAGACGTGCAGTGCAGAGGCCAGTAGAAGCAATGGAGGGAAGATTTGGTTAGCGGGTGGGGCGGAAAGGTACTCCTCATATTCGGCTGGGGCGTAGAACTGACCTCACGGGTGTGGATGATCTCCACGGGACGAGGTCGAGACATATTGGATAGTCGGAGAGGCGGGAGCCCGAATGAGGCGGTCACGAGGAAGTCGGCCATATGGCGATGGCATCGATCCGCGGGTGTGTCAGGCCTGGCGGTATATTGCGTGAGGATGTTGTTCTCTACCTTGGTTGCTACCACGTCCACCTCTAGAATCACCTCGAGAAAGAGACTGAGAAACCAACACAAAAGTGTTCGGTGTTATCTCAGATTGCATGGATTGAATGGCAGTGGATGTGTGGTGAAGTAACCAAGCAAGAGCCTCATCAAAGTTTGGAATTGGCCACTTATTGCTCCCGGTGAGTATACATTCCGGATGTTCTCAAGAGTAGCTCCGAGTTAAGCGGATATGAATGATCGGAAAGACCGATCCATCTTGGAATGAGGAGAAGTCTTAGTATTAGTAGATTTTGGCAAAATAGAGATAAGTTCATCGCAGAGGGCGTTCGGTCATTATAAGAAGATATATCCCATCTGCAGAAATTTTCAAATTGGCAATGGAGGATGTGCTCGATTAGAGAATTATTTGAATATCATTAGTGTCTGGTTAGCTACGATTCAGAGAGTGTAGCAAGTTTTATAGGCTCGATACCCATAGAGTCTTGGCATCAATAGATTGCGAGCATATTGCAAAGTAAAGCATCGGTTTTTTCCATTGAGTCACGTTTATTTTTAGGAATGCTTGTGTCACTTGAGTAGTAACGTCCACTACCAATAAACCAAGGTCACTTGATTTTGCCCATGACGATAATTTTCTACTCCACTGTGAGTTTGTCAAGATAATCTGGGAGTTCGGATACAAAAGAATTAAAGTCTGACTGTTCGACCATAGAAGTCTTTTCAGCCATAAAGATGAGAAATTAGTAAGAATCAACAGATACAACTCTCAAGGTCTTGAAAATGTTGTAGAGCTCCAAAAAACACAAAAACAATGGAGATTCAAGCGACAGAAAAACCGTGCTGGTGGGGAAGAGAAAAAGAAAATAAGGGACTGGAGTGGCGAAGAGCGAGGGTGCGTGGAGTGGATGGATGAAGCAGCCGACGCCAGGCCTTTCTTCGGAGGCGCGTGAAGCAGTGTAACACGTGCACCGTCACGCGTCGAGGCTGGGAATCGGCGCGTTGAGCGCATGTGATGCCTGCGGCGAGGCTTCCAGCTGGAAGGTAGGTCGGAGGAGGCCTCTGTTGGTGTGCTCTTGGCGTGGAATGAATGGAGTCGTGAATCGAGTAAAAAGTTGCCGGTGGCAAGATTCCCTCTGACGATGGTTTAGCCGAAGTGAGGCTTAAATCGCGGTGTAGCCGCGATAGGGTGTATTGATCTTTGGATGGAGTTCTTTGGATTGACCACCGCAATGAAACCCTAACCCTAGTATTCTCAGGCTCTTTTATAGCTCACATTTGTGTTGAGAGAAAAGGTATACATTGATTCTCATTAATTTACAAAGGAGAAACATACATATTTATATACTCCTAGTGTTAGGTAAAAGAAAGCAGAGTTAGAGTCTAGTGGGAGACTAAAGAGAGGAAAGGAAAAGAATCACCATTGATTAGGAGACTAAACCTTAACATCAATTAAGCTGTTATTTATCACAAGTAGGTGCCTTTGTTTTGGTCTTAACTTATTTTTTTCATTCTTTTGTGTTCTTTAAGTGCTCTGTATTGCTTTCCTTAATTATCATTCAGCTTTGGGAACTTGAACAACTTGCAGTTTCTATGTGAAAATGGTAGAGTTCATAAATTTGCTAGTAGCTTTTGTTTGCTTGCTTTCATGGTTCAAGAGTACAAGCAGCAGAGCAAGGAGGACTTGCAACTACTGCTGACTCTATAAATGAGAATGAAGCGAAATTTGTATCAGAAAATCTGCTCTGCCACTTCCGGACAATGCTTATTTGCGATATTGGGTGATTATGCTGTCAAGTTGAACAGAGTTCTCACATTCTTCTTGCCCGAGAGGAAATGGATCTCATCATGTCTTGTTATCAACTGGTCGAAGTGCCATGCCAGTCTCCTCAGTTTATGGAGAACTTTCTATAAAATGGATTATGAGGGTTCTTCGTACATTATTCCCATGCATCAAGGCTTTTCTGAACCAAAATGAGCTGCCAATTCATATAAGGTGAATATTTCACACACACACACACACACATATATATATATATATATATATATATATATATATATATATATATATGTATTCAGAACATTTCTATTTGAATGTTTAAGGTACAACCCCTGATTCATTTGGTATAATATGTATATGTTTATCCCGTAGGTATTTTGTTTGGTTTTGTTTCTCAAAGCGCCTTCTTTAAGTGTTTCTCTTTTTTTGCTTCTTTCTTCCATTTCCTGCAGGATTTTTGTCAATGCCCTGCAGAATTCTGTTCTTCATGCATTCAGGACGATTCTTGTTTCCTCGCCATCATTGCTTGAGGTTTTTCGAGAAGAGGGACTATGGGACCTCATCTTCTCTGAGAATTTTTTCTACTTTGGACCAGCTTCAGAAAGATCTTCTGACCAGGAACCTCTGAGTAATTCTGAAATATATGCCTCTAATTACTCTGACTGTCAAGGGAAGGCTGTTGGAGTTGAAATCCTGCAAATGGAAGTAGTTTCATTTGTAGAATTTGCAGCAACATTTAGTGGGAGCACACACAACTTGGTAGGTCTTCTTTTATATCCTTTTATGACAGTTCCCATCAGGTAAACATTTGAATTTCATTGAGCTTCATAAGCTCTGTTCTATGTACTACTAGGACATAAGACTTAGTGCTCTGTGTTTTGCTTGGTTTTGGCAGTGTTCAATTTGAGAGACAAGATGTCCTGTTAGGCAAAATGAATTTAGGATTATTTGTTACCATTTACTTTTGGTTTTAATGACATCACTACAGTGGCTACCGTTGTTTCTTGGTCTCTTTCATTGTTGTGCCATGAAGCTTTTCTGGTTTGAGTTAGTGCGAAAGTGTTATGCATGCATGCACACTTTTATGCACAAATATTTATGTTTCTATATACCAAGAGCATCTAGCAGTTAGTTGAAGATTAACTTACTGTTTTGTTGGATCTCTAGTTGCATCTTAATCCCATTCTTCAGGGATTTTCTCCTTTCTCATTTTATTTATTTATTCATTTTTTCGTGTTATGGCAGCCTGAGTGTTCTGTTTTATTAGATGCCCTTGAACAATCTGCTTGTAATCCTGAGATTGCTAGCGTTCTTGCGAAGGCTTTGCTTCGGATACTACAGCTGTCATGTGAGAAAACTATTGCTTCTTTCAAGACACATGATCACGATGCTTCGGGTGCTGAAAGTCGCTTGCATTCAGGCCGAGGAATTTAGGAGATCTGGAAATAGTGGCCTTGATGATAAGAACAATAGTGTGGAAGTAGTTTCACCCCAAGGTTGTCAGAGATTTGATCCATCTGAGAAGGCCCAAAGTTGTCTGAAAAGCATGGAAGCATCCATGGATCTCTTACTGGAATACATCTCAATAGCAGATGCTGATGATGCAGAAATCTTGATTTTGCGTAGTTCGACATGTGTTGACTGTTTGTTTGATTTATTCTGGGAAAAGACTTTGAGAAATCGTGTGCTTCCTCTTATTTTTGACCTAATGAAGGTTCTTCTTGATCTTATTTGTTTGATATTTGCTTTCTTTACCATTATGGCAAGGCAACAAAATTTAACTACTGCCTTTTTGGTTACCTCTTCTGAATCGTCTTAGATTTTCTGATGAAATCAGAGAGCAAAGTTAACGTCTATGTTCACAAGTGCTTTAGAAACATTTACTCAAATAAAGGGACCAGGAAAAAAGTTTTGCAGGGTGAATTGGCTGTTGGTTGGAATGAGAGATATGCTATTGACTGATGAACTGGTACTACTCCTAATCGCTCTCCCTTCAAATTTAGATATTTTATATTTTACATATTATGTAGCCTGTCTGTGTTCGTGAACTGGTCTATACAAAATTGTACGCTTGTTCTGATTCCTTGCCAAATTTATATCCATTCAGTACTATCAGGAGTTGTTTCGTGATGGAGAATGCTTTTTGCATGTTGTCTCTTTGTTAAATGGAAACCTTGATGAGGCAAATGGAGAGACATTAGTTCTGAATGTTCTGAAAACTCTTACCTGTTTGCTTGCAAGGAATGATACCTCAAAGGTACTCCTTTCTTTTCCTTTTAATTTTCTTCTTGTCTTTCTTTTATACAAATATTTTGAGTAAGATTTTTTATAGTAGCATGTGTGTGACCTTTAATCTTCTAGTCATCTTTGATTGTTTTGCAAACTATTTGATGTCTTTGGAAACCAACTTGATCATTGACCTTTTTTTAACCTTTCTTCACTTCTAATTTAATGATTGGAGATTTCTGGCTTTGCTGGTTTCAAAGCTTTTCCTTATACGCCTAATTCCTAAAATTTTATCATTTATTTGTTTGTAGCTGAAATGTTGTTCATGGATAGACACACACCAATTATGTTACAAGGGTTAGGATATGGGTATCAGGTGTGGATATATTTTTAGGTGTCAGATCCTTTGCATCCCAAAATATTGGGACTTAAGAATTCTATTGTGAGAAAAGAAACACATTAATTCTCATTAATTTACAAAAGGAGGAAGCATACATATTTATACTCTAGTGTTAGGGCAAAAAGGAAATAGAATTAGAGTCTAATTAGGAGACTAAAGAGAAAAGGAAAAGAATTCTAAATGGATTAGGAGACTAAACCTTAACAAATTCTACTAAAGAAGGATCTCAATTGTAAGTGTGAGTGTTTGGATATAGTATTAGTGAACATGTATTTGATACAAGAAAGGACTTTTAATCTTTTGATATGAACTTTTGCAATTCTCAGAAGCTTTCCTATTTCTCTCCCCAAATAAACCAAAAAAGGCATAAAGGAGCAACTTTTTTAGCCTTTCTCCTCCTTTTGCCACTTGAGACAGCACCTGACTCAAAGAACTTCCCTTTCATCAAGAGTGCATGACCTACTATATACCAAATGAGAGCCAAGTATCAGCTGCCCGACATGCATGCTTTCTTTTATTAAGATGTCACCATTTCTTCTTCGGCACACGAATAGCATCTACTAGCCTCTATCCCTTCTTCTTGAGTTGGTCTTGATTCCAATATCTTGGCCTGATTTGTTTTCCAAACAAAGAGTTGCCCTTTAAAGACGAAGTGCTAGACAATGTTGTGGGTGAAAGACTCCCTCTAACTACCAAGATTGACTAAAAATTAATTGAAAATTCTTCATTTCTGTCCCTTTGTCTATTCTTAAGGCATTGTTATCAAAGATATGTAGCAATCATGCAACCTCTTAAGAAAGGTGTTGACCTGCCAATTTTCTGTAGTCATCAAACTGCACAGCTAACCACATGACTCAACCACCTTCATGCAAGCATCAATCACCTTAGTATCTTTGGATAATGTCATGTGAAAAAGATTCAAGTATCAAAGATGATTCTCTACATCACCCATCTTTCCAAAACTTCACCCTACTTTCTCTAGTATTAGCACAAGTTCTAAATAACCTATTATGACTCGATTTCAATTTGATTTTAACTACTAATCCTAATTTGATTCTAATTATGAATCTAATTTGACACCGCATTAGTTATAATTTAATTCCAAATAATTCTAATCCATCTTTAATTCGAAAAATCCGATTTATTTTTGTGTCATAAATTTTAGATATTCATCCTTCTCAATCTCTCCTGACTTTGGAAAGAAGTCGACCTTGAGTTTTTGTAATCTTTCTAATGCTTCTACAACTTCTTTGAGTTCTTGTACTTGTTGATCTAGGATAGACTCCACCATTCTTGTATTCTAAATTCATCATTGATTATGTCTTCCTCCTTAAGACTTCAACTTCTTGTGATGGCTCTTTTAATTTCAAGAACACTAATTATTCCTCTGGTTTGTTGCTTAAGGGTGAAATTTCCTCCATTAGATGGAGGATCTCTTTTGCCTACTGAGCACAAGTGTGTAAGTGTCTTCATATCTATCATATTAGACCCTTTCATTAAAAATTCACGGTCATCCAAGCATAGTATCTGCCACTTTCATTGATAAAACATCACACTATGCTCATAGCTCAAAGTTAATTTTGAAATTAAATGTTGTTAGACAATGGATGCTCATAGCTCACCAAAATAGATGTTTCATTTATCTATGTCGTTTGCTAGGGCTTTAGATGCTCATCCATCTGTAGATGAACCTTCTCTACAAGCTCCTCTAAAGCTAAATTGACACAATTACCTCCATCAATAATCAAAGTACATGTTATAAATTTTGGAATCAAACGAAAAGCTTTTACATGAATGGTGTCAGCGTCTTTGGTTTCTAAATTTGTTAATTTGAATGTAGAGATAGGATCTATCTACCTATATTGGGTAGATTGCATCGAACAAGAAGTTCTTAACCTTGATACCTCTTATTACTGATGTTGGTGTTAAGAGAAAAGGAATTCTCTAATTTCATTTATTCAAAATACAAGGGAACATATATATTTATACATAAGTGTAGGAGAAGAGAAATGAAACAAAGAAATTAAGTCAAATAAGGGAGGTGAAGAAGAAGAGAAAAAGGAGAAAAATTCAAATTGGATTAAGGAAACTTATCCTCGAGATTTGCCACTCAAGCTCTAGAGCATACAAGTCAAATATACTTAATCTTAGGACCTTTGGGGGCTTAGTGAAATGTACATTGTGAATTGGTCATTTGAGTTGACAAAACTAGTAGTTATGTGTGATACAATATTCTCTAATAAAGTGGCAATCTCCTCTTGATGCGGCTTGGTCCTCTTATGGAAACTTAGGTTAAATGCAATGTAAGGTTCTTGATTCTCACATATGAGCTTCATACACATTCATCCTTCCCGAACCTTAACTCACAGGAGGAAGATGTTTTAATATATGAGTTCACATGTCGACAAAGCCATAGCTTAATACTTCATTTCACAGCATTAAGTCCTAGCTTCTACATCCGTTTCTTGCTCTTCTAGGATATTAAGTTGCCTCCGATAAACACATAGTACCTTGAAATAGAGCTCTGTTGTGGGTAGGCTTTATGATCTGCATCAAGCTGGCCAACAATATCAGGTATGACCTCTGTTCTCATACAACACCCTTGGCCGTGTTCTTTGACCTTGGAGAATACAAATTACAACATCCTCAATGACTATCATTGGGTGATTGCTTAGGAATTGATAATTACATTCACATGAAAAGAAATGTTTGGCCGAGTGATGGTGAGATAGTTCAGTTTACCTACAAGTTGTCGATATCTCCTTGGATGCGTAGAAGGCATATCACTAGTACAAGCAGCCATTTAGATCGTAGAATTATCTGGCCCCTTCTGATCTAGTATCAAATTCCTCCAATATATCAGGTATACTTCCTCAAAAATAACCATCGGAATTAGATTGAATTTTATAATACCTAGAAAGTACTTGAGTTTCCCACTAGAAAGTTTTTTGGCGAAAAGTGCAGTGAAGAGGAGGTGCGGTTTTAGTTTATGAATGTCATCCTGATCATTGTCTGTAATAACAATGTCATCCACATTAACAATCAAATAAATGCATCGTCTCGAAGAGGTATGATGCTAGAAAACTAAAGGTCTCTTTACTCTGAATCATGCCAAACTCCAGAATCAATGAACTAAATCGACCAAACCAAGCACAAGGAGATTGTTTCAAACCATAAGGAACGATGTGTGCATATCAAACTAGACTATCTATGACAGCAAAACATGATGGTTGCTTCTTATATATGCCTCCTCTGAGATCACCATGAAAGAAAGAAATTCTTAATATCCAAGATAAAAGGGGCTAGGCGCATAGTAATTGTATAGAAATGACGAACAAAAGGCCATTATTGGCTACTAGAGAAAAGGTATTATAATAGTCAGAACCATATTTCTTAGAATACCCCTTGACAACCAAATGGGCTTTAAGGCGATCCACCTGTTCATCAAGACCAACTTTCAATGTATAAACCCAATGAAAAGACTTGCCAGGAGGTAAGGTGACAGATCCCGATGTCATTGGAGTAAAAAGTATCAATTTCTTGACCTGCCATTGCTTGCTGCCTCCATCCGGATGAGAAGAGAGTCTCATGATGCTTTTAGGAATAGAAAGCCGAGAGGACAAAATTGGAAACAATAGCATAATAGGGTGAAGATAAACGATGATGGCTTAGAAACTATAAATGGATGGGGGTTCTGCAGTATCACAGTACATTTCTGAAGGAAATCTCTCGGATGGATCTGAGACAATTTGGAGAAGGGACGATGGCACACGAGATGAGTCAGCAAGGGACCTTGTATCAATACGAGGATGCTGAGTATAAACCTAATGTGGTCGAGGCAGGGCATCTATCTGTAGATGGAGAAGGGAGATTCGGAGATGGTGAGATAAGAGAAAGAGGTAAGACATCATAAGCATAGGACACTTTGCGGGAGGAGGAAGGAAAGATCCTCGAAGAGGTGACATCCTTCTAAGATGAAGTAGGCTTTGTGTCAAGAGGAATAACACTTATAACCCATCGAGTCGGGGGTAACCCCGAGAAGACACATTTCGTGGCTTTGGCCGAGGCTTGTCTTGTCCGGGAGTAGAATATAAACAAAACACAGCGCAACCAAAAGCCCAACGAGAAAGGGAAAAGTGGTTGATTAGGAAAAAAGATGGAATGTTGAGAATAAGCAGAGGAGGATGTCATACGATTAATCAGTAACAAACGCTAAGATAGCATTCCCCTCCCCCGACTAAGCGTTAGGAACCTTATGATGGAGGAGAAAAGTACGAGCGGTCTCAACTAAATGACCCGGTTCTTGTGTTTAGCCATTCCATTATGTTGAGGAGTGTAAGCAAAAGATGATTGATGAAGAATCTCATGTGAGGATATTAAAGGAAGAGGGTAGCCACGAAAGATATTCGCCAGGCGTTATCGCTGCTTAGGATCTGAGTGGAAGTATTAAATTGGTTAATTTCAACATAAATTTCGACGAGATAAATAATAACTCATTTCGAGTTTTCATTAAAAATAACCAAGAATTACATTGAATGTCGTCTATAAAAGTAACAAGTAAGCGAAATCCTAAAGTAGATTTAGACTTCCAGAAGGATCCCGAACCAAGTGTGAATGAGTTTAAAATGAGACTTTTGTTGTTCGGCTTGATCTAAGTGCTTTGGGAGCAGAGACAGTATGTTTCCCAGTGACATGACTCACTGCTCGAAGCAAGATAAACTAGACAAATGAGGAACCAACTTCTGAAACTTGGAGAGGCATGAATGACAAAGACGACTATGGATAAGGAGAGGAGTGTCCATGGAAGTGCAAGCAGTGGAATGAAGAGGCGAGTGAAGGTGAAAGAGGCCTTATGACTCATGTCCCTATGTTGACGTCCCTCCTCGTCTTTGGTCTTGCAAGGTTATAGATTATTAGAAAAATTAAGCCAAACAATAGAAGATGCAGGTCAACTTACTATTAGAATACGATTAAAAGGAAAATCAAGAACATAAAAGCTAAAAGTAAAGGGGGTAAGGAAGGGAGGGGACAATTTGAATGAGTTTATTTGCTTATGGTTTGAGAACCATTAGCTAAAGTAATAATTAGCAAAGGGAGGGAGTAAAGGTAAGAGAGGAAAAAATGTCATTATTACTAGATATGTAGTCGGAGGTTTTGAATAAAAAATCGATATCCAAAGAATGTGTAAGGCAAGAGTAGAGGCTTTGTGATTACTAAATGGGCAGCGGGACGCAATGGATCTGAGATTTGGATTCTTTAAGGTGTAGTACAGAGATATTCCTCGTATTAATAGGCATAGGAATGACTCCTTGAGGTGTGGATGTGCTTCTGATGGGAGCTTGAACTTGCACAGTCTCGAGTTGTGGTAGATGACATTGAGCCAAATGAGAGGTGTGGGAGTTGGCCATGTAGCTGGTAGCGATCTGATCATGGGTGTGGCCAATTGTTGCAGTGCATACAGGCGTTGTCCTCCTACACCTCGGTTACCTCCCACATCCTCCTCGAGTCACTATAAGGATTGGATTGAGAAATCATCAGAGAAAATCTGGAGTACTTAAAGGCGACAAGGACTATGCTGAGGTGGAGGGATGGCGAAGCAGCCGAGTAAAGACCTCATCAAAGGTTGGGACAAATGGACCAATGAGAATTTGATCATGGCTAATGTCAGGTTTGATTGAGAAGACCCGATAAGGTTAGTATCATAAAATCGAAGCGGATCTTGGATTGCCAGAGTCAGACGTTAGTATATTCGGCATGATTGATAAATTCTTCGTAAGTGAAGACATCCATCGATATAAGTAGATAATCCATCTCATTTGTTTAGTTAACAATGGATGAGATTATCACGATAAGCCGGCGTCCAGATGTCATTAGTGTAAAGATTTTTGGCCTTAGTCCAAAACTTATAGCAAATTCTATATGCCACGAGATGTTGTAAGGTTTTGACATCAACAGATTGTCATAGTATATTACACAATTGACCATCGATTTTCCTTGACTGAGCACGTTTATCTTTGGGAATACGTCTGGATTAGTGAGATATGTCATATAGCCTTGGCGATAGACCCTGATTTAATAGAATCCGTCGAAGATAAATAATTCTCATCGCTGATTAATTTATCTGAAGTAATAATAGGAGATCTAGACAATAATGAGGAAAAAGCAGACCTTTGGCAGCGTGAATCACCCAGAAAAATTAAGAAATCCTCGGTTAGCCAAACTTAGAAGGAGATAAGCAGAACTTCCAAAGGCAACAAAACAACCCTAGATGGTGAGAATGGCTTGTAGAAGTTATCGGGCTTTGAAAAAATCAAGGAAAAAAAATTCGAGAGTGAAGATTGTCGGAAAAAAAAGAGGAAAAGAAGGATCACGAGGCTTGAATGAGAATCTTGTCGATGGAGGAGCGTCGTAGGAAGGTCCCTCTTGTCTTTGTGCGTGGGCTGCTTGTTGAGGGAAAACTTAGGGCATGACGATTATTGGGTGGTCTTCTCTGGCGCTTCTTCACCGATTAGGTAGATCAAACTTGGCGACTCCATTGGTGTGATCTCTGATCGAATATGAAGTCACCGGCAGTGCGCCATTGGCGAGGAAATTGATGCCATCAGGGTTTAAGAGGTGTCTTGTAATGGGGAGTGGTCTCTTTGTAATCAAACTCGTCGCACCATGATCGATTATATTGGTTACATGGATGGCCTTTTCACACTACCTAGATAACCCAATCATATGATCCTCAACTACCTCAGTATCAGAGCTCTTCCACAACTCAAAGTATAACTCTCTTTGAGATAACATAATTTTACGGAAATATCTATGGAAGAAATTTGACAAAAGTATCGATGGACTAAAGTGATAAAATCATTGAAAATAAGAAAAACTCCTTAAAGAAATGAAATTCGAGTATAATAAACGGCTTAATCTTGTTTTGAACCATTACAGATTAAAGGAAATTTTCACAAAAAATATCAATGAGCCAATAATTAATAACAAGTTTTAAAAATATTGAAAAAAACCCCTTTTAGATGAAATTAGAAAAGAGACAAAGTTTTAATAGAATAATTTTTTTTTTTTTCCAAATTTATACTTAAAATGCAAATTAGTTAAGTTACCTAACTAAAAACCTTTTTCAAGTGGGAGGAGGTCTTAGGTTGAGACCATCTTCTTGACTCTCCTTCATGAACAAGACACCCTTGACCTAGCCTGCATGTTTTTCACCTACTTTCTTGCCATGAGGCGGCGAAGCCCCGTGAGTTAGCATTGTGAGAGTAGTCTGAAGCCATCATAAGCCAGTGTTTGTATTTTGTGGGTATGAGCGTTCATTCCAAGACTCCCAAACGACCCAGGTTTTTCTTTTCTTCTCTATTTTCTTCCATTTTTCATTGGAAGAATTTGCAATTTTAGCGAAATTTCGATGATATTTAAGCTAAAAAAATAATATCTGATCATATCAGTGCTTTTCCCTCGACTTCCATTAGAAACATGAAATTTTGCTTAAATTTTGTTGAAATTTCTTTGAAAAAATAGAAATTTCTTATGGATGTTTCTTTCCACTAGAGTAATTCTCCTTCTCCGATGTAAAGTCTTTTTCCATACATTTAGCCTTCTCAAAGATCTTTTCAACCCCATAGTGTCCTAGAATCCTATCAACTTTTGGATTCCCTCGTAAAGGTAGACTCAAATAAGAAAACAACCAAACTGGTTGAGGAATGATGAACTTGTTAAAGCCACGATCTCTAATCCCATTTGTTTCATTTGTCTATGTTTTTGTAGTAATCAAGCCCTGATTATTTGAAACTTTTGTATAGTTGTATTAACACATAAGAGGTAAATAGTAATGAGGTGATACGGGTTGAGATGACCTTACAAACTTCACTTAGTTATTAGTAGTGCATTTTATACCAAAGGAAATGGATAATTGATTGATAAACTTTTCTAAATTGTTTGTTCATTGTGGGGTTACAACCTGGTCTTGAAACGACTTCGAGTTGGAATGGGTTCTAATGAGCATTAGAGATATGTTTATTGTGCATTTGTTTATAGGTTTAAGGAATTCAATCGAATCTGAGACTCTTTGGTAAATTGCTTACCTCGCCCTATTATGCAATTTGTGAGAGAAGAAGCACAAGAGGATTTTGAAATTTAGAGAGATCGAAGGTATGGGTGAAGTTAGTGCTTTTACTCATTTTTCTTGGGCTTCTTGTATTTTATGTTTAAGAAGATCCTCTTTCTATTGTACAACTTAATTAACTAGCAGTTTGTGATTCACCATCTTAAGTTGGATGGGATTTGTATTTATTCTCAGTGGTTATATAGAAGCTTTTTTGTCTCTTTAATCAGAATCTTTTCTCGAGGGAAGGAAATTTCATCATTCTTTTGTACCTTACTACTGTGAAAAAATATACGAAAATGATGCTTTTCTTATTAATTGAATGAATAAAACACTACGAGGTCTACCTTATATACATTAGGATTAAAAAGGAAGCAAATCAAGCACAAAAAGAAGGACAAATATTGTACAAGAAAGGTAGGTAATAAATCGAGGAGGATATTTTAGGAATATCCTAGGGAATAAATTAGGATGTTCTAAGGCCCATCTATGATTCTGTGGCTCCTCAGCGAGAGCATATAGGTTATATGCATCAAGCTTGTTACAAATGAACTGAATCCTTGGACCTCGGAGAGACTTGGTGAAAATGTCTGCTAGTTGGTCACTCGAGTTGACAGAGTGTAGTGATCCTTGCATCCACTGAGGCAATCTTACTCTCGAATGAGTAATAGTCCCGATTCAATATGTTTGGTCCTCTCTCTCATGAAGAGGCTGCAGGTTGAAAGCAATGTAGGGTAGAAAGCGATTATCACACCTGGCGTCATTTAGTAATCATTACAATCTTGGCTCACGAGAAGAAATTTGTTTGAATCGTATAAGTTCCGCAGTTGCCAAAGTCATGAAACGATCTGAACCGGCGTTAGACCTTCACAGCCATTACATCCTATTTCTTACTCTTCGGGATATTAAGTTGCTTCGATAAATACACAATATCACAGATTGGAGCGTTTGTCTGAACAAGCTTATAATCTGCGTCACAATATCAACAATATGAGTGTGAGCCTCATTTCATATAACACCACAATGGCGTTCCTTTGATATATGAAGAATACGGATCAAGCCTCAGTGGCTATCACATGGTGACTCTGAAGTGACTAACTGCTCACGGAAAGAAATGTTTGGTCGGGTGATGGTGAGGTAGTTTAGTCTTCTTACTCATGTCGTTGATATCTCCTTGGATCTCATAGAGACTCCCCCTGTCCAAGTACAAGCTTGGCATTCGGATCCATAGGAATTTCTACAGGTTTACAGTCTAGCATACCAATTTCCTCTAATATATCCAAGACATACTTCTTTTGAGACATAACTACACCGGAATTAGACTGAGTTATCTCAATCCCCAGAAAGTAATTGAGTTTTCCTAAGTCTTTTGTCTGAAAGTGGCTGAAGATATGTTATTTAAGTTCAGAATCTTGTCTTTGATCAGTACCATTTATAACAATATCATCCATAAATAATCGGATAGATGCAGCATCACGATGATGTATGATGATAGAAGAGCGAGTGGTCGGATGTACTCAGGAAGTCATATAAGCCTTTGTGCCACGAGCTAAAGTTGTCAAGCCCGAAGCTCGGGGGTACTTTAGGCCATATAAGGGACAGTGCCTTTGCATGCTGACGGACTCCTTGAGCAGCAATCCGGTTTGCTCCCTTATACCTCACCGATGGGGTGCGTGGAGAAGGCGTTTGTGATGCCACGTCTACCCGGGCGAGCTCATAATTGTGCATAGATAAAAGACAAGCGGAAGTGCGTCTTGTCTGCAGGGAGAAGAATTAATCTGATAATCGAGCCATATATCACGGGGTATACCCTTTAGTGATAAACATGAAGCCTTAGGCGATCCATGACCTACGGACTTCTGTCACCATGATATAAACCAACATGGAAACCAGCGGGGACACACCTGACGGTAAGGGATTGATTATCTGCTTTGGTAGAATGCCAAATAATCTGTTTCCAGCAGCCTTTATTGCATTGGAAGACTTCATATACTGTTGATGGGTGGCTTGGGAGGGGCTGCAGAAGACAGGTGGAAATAAAGGGAATATGGTGAGATAAATGATGATAAGGCAGGGAAAGTATAAATAGGATAGGGGGATTCACGAGATGAATGGTACCTTCCAGAGAGGTCGATGGGATCGACGGTGGCAATGGAGCTAGCACGCATCTCTACTCGTGGAGGAGGCGCCATAGGAGATGAGTCATCGGAGGCCCAGTGTGTCGTGCCGGAACGATGAGTATAGGCACATGGCGGTTGTGAAATAGCTGGGGACTCAAATGATAAAAACTAGAGATGGGAAAGGTGAGAGGTGAGGAGAGAGATAAGACCTCGGAATTTGGAAGAGGCGGTGGGGTTGAAAATGAAGAATGTTAAAAAAGGTGACATCGGTGGAAGCGAGTATCGTGTGTATCGGGAGAGATAACCTGCTGTGACTTGCACGCGTTGGCGGGAATAACCAAGGAGAGAGAGATCTGGCTTTGCGACCTTAGCAGAAAGTTTATCTTAGCTAGGAGTATGTGGACAAAACAAGTGCATCTCCAGAAAGCACGCGGAGGGGGAGACACAAAGGGGTTGATTGATTAGGAGAGATAAGAGGAATGAGGAACTTGATCAGGACTGAGGGGAAGAGAGGGCGATGCGTGATGTCAGATGCGAGACCGGTTGAAGTGATCCCCCCAAAAATGTTGAGGAAATGTATGGTGGAAGAGAAGAGTGCGAGTTGTCTCAACTAAGTGACGAGATTCTTTAGCATGTATACCCCATTTTATTCCCCGTGGAGTGTAGCCTGAGAGAAGGCCCGATGAAGAGAATCCGTGAGGGGATAAAAGAAGAGAGGAAGAGTAAGAAGGGGCGGAGAGGTATTCCAGGGCATTATCACCTGCGTAAGATGCAAATAGAAGTATGAAATTGATTGCGAATCTCGGCAAAATTTTGGAATGCGAAATAGCACCGGTTGACTCTTCATTAAAAATAGCCAAAATCTGATAGGAAAATCATTTAATAAATGTAACAAAATACGAGAAACCTAAAGTAGGCCTTGGTTCGGAACCGGACCCAGGCATTAGTGGATGAGCTCAAAAGGAGACTTGGTTCGGGACTCTGGCGCAGGGAAGGCAGAGGCTCACAGTATGTTTCCCAAGTTGACATGACTCACACTCTAGTGAAGATAAGTTAGAAAAGCGAGAAACAAATCTTCGGGCTTAGAAATGTTCGGATGATCGGGACGAAGATGGATGAAGAGGTTCATCAGATTTGAAGTGTAGGCGTGGTGGAAGATGGGGTCGACGAGATAGTAAAAGCCTTGAGATTCGTATTGTCGCATGCGATCGTCCTCCTCGTACTCCGGTCCTGCAGGGTGACAGAAGAGTGAGAAAAGGTAATCAAACAATTAAGATCATGGATTAATTTGTTGACAGAGATAAGATTAAATGGAGAATTAGGGACATAGAGAATAGAAGTAAGAGGTAAAGATGGGAGGGGACATGTGAACCCGATGCCTTTGGCCATGGTTTGAGTCCCGTGGCTAAAAGTAATCATAGGTAAGGGGTATTGATAGTAAGGAAGAGGAAAGTCCTTATTACCAGACAGATGATCAAATGTACCGGAATCGAGAATCCATGGGCTAAGAGAATGTGTAAGATAGGTAGAGGAATTACCAAGCAACATAAGCAATGGAGGTAGATTTAGCGGCATGGGTAAGGCAAAGAAACTCCTCATATTCACCAGGCATAAGAGTCACTCCCTGGGATGGAGGCAGACGTTGATCCTCCTTTGGAGGTGGAGGCGATTGAGGCTGGCCTACATGAGCGGTCTGGTGGAGCGCTCAAGGTGACCGTCGATTACTATGGAGTCTGATAAGGTCGTTGGCTTTTGTGCCTTGAGTAGCCACCCTGAATACTCGAGAATCACCTCGAGGGTTAGATAAACAAGCATCATCGGGGTGTCACAAGGAAGCCTCGGAAGTGAGACAGAGTCATAGTGAATGAATAGTGCGATAGCAGAGCAAAAAAATATCAAAGGTAGGGATAGGCGGGTGATAAAGGATCTGTTCCCGGATATTGTCAAACTCTGTGTCAAGTTTAATAAGAGTCAGGATCATAAAGATTTGATCCATGTTGGACACGTAGGTCTTGGAATTAGTGACTTTTGACAGGACATATATGAGCTCATTTTTCAATGTAGACATTTGCCTAACAATGGAAGATAATTCCATTCCAGGCTACTCTAGACTATCAACGGAGGAGATGACACGATAGAGGTGTTGAATATCATTAGTATATAAATTCTTTGCTTAGGTCCAAAGAGGCTGATAGGTCTAATAATCCCCAAGGTTGTTGAGTGTTTTGGGCTCTATGGATTGCTAGAGAATATTACAGAGTAAAGCGTCATGTTTCTGAGGCGTTTATCTGCGGCCTTTTCTGGTGCCGTAAGAGGTCGGTGGTTTTTCAACACCATTTCCAGTAAACCATAATGTAACAGGATTGGCCCAGGACTGATAGTTATTACTTCCCTTGAGTCGATTGACAGTTATCATGGGAGTTCCAAACAAAAATGAAGAAAAGTTCGGAGTTTTGTCAGCAATAGTAAGAAAATGAACAAAATTAACCAGAAAACAAGAGTACCTGTGCCGGGAATTCACTAAAGGTGAGGAGGAAGCCTATGGAGGGTGTTGGGTTCTTGGGAAAAAGCCAGGCGGATCGAGAAGAAATCTTGCGGGAGACAAAAATGGACAAAACACGAAGATGGAAGCCGGATGGAAGTTCGAGGAGCTCACGAAGCTCATCGACAAGAGGCCGGAAGCTAGGTGGGAGAATCCGTGGCGAGGAGAGAAAGTCACTCATGCGCCCTCACCGCCGTGCGTGAGGGGTCTGAAAGACACGCGTGACGGCTCGTGGGAGCTTAGTTTGTCGGAGTTCTTGCCTCCGGTGGATAGATCGCCTCTGGAAGGAGTAAATGGGGTCAGAATGTATCTTGTCGGCTAGGGTTGTCGCACGAAAGTTTGCGCTAAAAGTATGCTGTAGTGAGTGTGGTATGAGCGGCAGCGAAGATTCCCGTGCTTTTTGCGATGAAGGTGGAGTGGCGGGAGAGAGATTCGACTATTAGATGGGTTGTCAGAATTGAAGACACGACAAAACCCTAACCCAAACCTTCCATAGCTTTGATACCATGTGAAGAAATATAAGAAAATGATGCTTTTCTTATTAATTGAATAAGATAAAGAAAGCAATTATGAGTCCTACATACTTATATACATCAGGAAGACATAAAAAGGAAACAAATCAAGTACAAAAAGGAAGGACAAATATTGTACAAGAAAGGTAGGGAATAAATCAGAGGATATTTTAAGAATATCCTAGGGAATAAATCAAAGGATATTATAAGAATATCCTATGATTCTCATTCACAACAACTACTATGATATTATGTTAAAGGCGTGATATTCGTATTAAACCCCCAGTCTGAAGCAGACTTTTAGAAGAGTTGGTTGTTTTTAACATGAGTATGAGCACAGTTTTATGAGGAGGTCTAGAATTCGAGCAACCTCTTTGCAATTTATTCCCCATTTATTTGATTTGAAGAGTCCATGGAGGACTTTATTTGGTAATGTTTGACTCTCCTGCGTCAGGGTATGGGGCCACACGTGAGGAGGGTGTTAAAGGCACATGATATTAGTATTAAACTTCAAATCCCTCTGAACACAGGCTTTATAAGGGAATAGGTCGTTTAACATATTAATACAATGTACATTTTGTTTTTGATTAAAAAAATGACGCCTAGTATAGAATTCCAAATCTTTTTATCTAGGAAGGCGTTGCATTCACATAGTGTCGTAGCTTAATGAAACCTTCTTGGAGGATTCAACAACTTCAACAATGATTTTCCATTAGAGAAAACTCCTAGTGTAAAATGTTCCTCCTGATAGTCCTCCATAAATTTGTATCAAAAGTTTCTCTGCACTCCTTAGTGCACCATCACCTTTGTCCTAAATTTTATGCCCTACCTTGAACTTTCAAAGCCACTTCCCTAAGGAGGCCTTGTTTACCTTCTTTTTTGTTTATTTTTATCCTTTCTAGGCATTACATTTATACCTCCCGTGTACTTGCACTGCACCTTTTTAGTTTGACATCTACCTTGTTCTTGATATGATGCATTAGTATCAATTAAACAGGCATCTGTACATATTGGTGCACCTTAGTTGTTTCTTTTTTCTACTATAGGTTACAGAGTTCCAATTTCTAGTTAATCCTACTTTCTGATTGATTGATTTATATTTGCAGGCTGCTTTTAGAGCTCTTGTTGGCAAGGGCTATCAGACTTTACAAAATTTATTATTGGAGCTTTGTCAATGGCGGCCAACTGAAGGGCTTCTAAATGCCCTGCTTGACATGCTTGTAGATGGAAAGTTTGATATAAAAGCAAGCCCTGTAAGGTAAGGTGATGTAATTTACCAGATCTGGTATTTGTCACCTACCTATATCAGTGTTCTTTTTATTTGGTCTGCTGATTTCTGGAATTCTAATTTCTTTTCATTTGTGCTGGGTATGGATTTATCTTTGGTAGAGTTGTATATGTTATGGTTCTCATATTATTTCTTTTCCCCTTTTTTGACACAGAATGAAGATGTCATTATACTTTATTTGAGTGTTCTCCCAGGGTTAGTAATTCCAGTTCCTTTACTAGTATTGTCCCACTCTCTCTGATAGATTATCAATTTTTCCAAATTCAGCTAAAAAGTCAAGGGTTGATCCTGTGACCTCAGTTTAAAGAGAAAAAAAACAACCAATGAGCTAAATCATATTTTGTATTATTTAATTATTTATTGATCAGGATGGTTGCAGCTTATTTTGTCCTCTAAATTAATCTCTCATTTGCCCCCTTGATTCTATTTCTGGTTCAATTCCTGCTAGAACTGCCATTTTTTTCTGCATAAAATGGCAGTCTTTTTGTGTTCTCTTTTACATGGTATCATCCTGAATATTACTTGGCTATGTTGTAACTGGGCAGAGCAGTGACTCATCACGGCATTATGGGCTCAATGTATTTCAGCAACTACTTCGAGACTCCATTTCTAATCGTGCTTCATGCGTCAGAGCAGGAATGCTTAATTTTCTTCAAGTTGGTTCTGCAAAGAGGACATGGATAGTGTCATTTTGAAAATTGCTCGGTTAATTCCAGGTCTGGGTGAGCATAGCATATCTGGAAAGGATATTCGCAAAATCTTTGCTCTCTTGCGAAGTGAGAAAATCGGGACTCAGCAAAAGTACTGCTCATTATTGTTGACCAGCATTTTATCTATGTTAAATGAGAAAGGACCTACTGCCTTTTTTGATCTCAATGGGAGTGATTCTGTAAGTCCTTGTGATTTCCCTGAAAGCAACTTCTAAGAATTTTCACTTTAAGCTAGACAGCTGCCAAGTAATTCTTATTCAAAGTATCTGAGGTGTGTTAACTTTGCTTATGTAACCAACGAATTGATTGGGGAGAAAAATGGTGATGCCCATTTCTTGGGAGATCTCATGTTAATCAAGTATAAACCAAAATCAATGTTGTGTACTGGTGATCCTATAATAATCCCATAATGGGACATATTCTTGTCATATGTTGCCTGATATTCTCTTATTATCAATATGATATTTCACTTCCTAAAAGCCTTTGTGGAGAAATTTATGAATATCTAGATATATTTCTAAATTTTCATAATCTCTCTTCATGTGATGCATGGGAATTCACTTTCTATCTATAAAAAAAAATACTAAGCTTCCTTGCTATGTATTTTTCTTATCAGTCATGTGAAATTATTTATTAACTTAAAAATTTAACACATTTTATGACACTCCAAGTGTTCAAGTATATAATTTTTCTTTGAGTCCAATCTACAACTGGAAAGATTCTTGTGTCACCGATTTTACCCTATACATCCCACACAGCTTGATATCCCTGCCTTCTTGCTATAGTGCCTTTTCACTTATCATTATTATCTCACACAAAGTACTCCTATGAACTTCCATTTCACATTTCCTTGTTTATTATTCTTCCATCATTTATTATTTCACATTTCCTTGTTACATATCCATATTATCTGAAATTTGTGTTGATGTTAAGATATTTTTAATCCTTGTAACACCTGCTCTTCGATTAATCTTATGCGGAACTTTTTGTTCTTTTATCTATTTATCTTGCTTACATGGTTAGTGCAGGGCAAGAGGGTCTAATGGAAGACTCACTTCAGGAGGATAGAATTCTATATCCTCTCTTCTTCTGCAACCTTTTTTAGGTATGTGGTCACCAATTATCTTCTGTCATTCTGATTTGTATCCAATCTTCTCTTTTTTTGCTTATCTTGTAGGGGGTCAAGATCACAACACCTGTCCTGTGGCCCCTTACTAAGGGGTTCTCTTTTCATGTTGGCTCAGAGTAGAAAACTTCCCTAGGAATGGGACAATGGGGCTGTTTAGTTTTCTCACAGAAAATGGAAGAGGATGCTTGGCTGCGCTTGCAAAGGATAAGCTGATTTATGAGGTAAGAAATATGTCTTCCCTTGGGAATTCTTTCTACCATCCAAGTTGTGTTCTCTCTCTGAATGCATTCTGGAACCATCTTTGATATAGGATAACCCTAGGAACATTGCCTACACTTAGAATAGTTGGACTAGGGTTTTATTTTCTTAAGGGTTTACACAAGATGAGGAACAAAATAGAGTTGATTATAGAGGAGAATAAAGTTGATTATAAAGAAGGATAAATGATAGAAATGGGAAAAGTGAGGTGAGAAGGGTGTTGAGAGAAAAGGAATACTATATTCTCATTAATTTACAAAGGAGGAAACATACATATTTATACTCTAGTGTTAGGGCAAAAAAGGAAAGAAACAAAGTTAAATTGATGGGAGACTAAAGAGAGATTGAAAAGAATCCTAAATGGATTAGGAGACTAAATGTAACACTCTCATAAATTTAGACATATAGGTCAAAAAGCACCCGAAGCTTGTCACATATATACTTTATCCTAAGAGTCCTCTCAAGAGACTTAGTGAAGATATCAACTCGAGGTTTTCATTAAAAATAACCAAGTACATTGAGAATAATTGTCTATAAAAGTAACCTGATGTGAAATCCTAAAGTAGAAACGGGACCAGAAGGTCCTAAACATTAGTAGGAACAAGCTTTCAAGAAAGGGAGACTTTGTCAGGGGATCTAAACTCTTTGGGAACGAGACACGGAGTATGTTTCCCAGTGAGCATGACTCACCTCTCGGCGAGATAGACGCTAGAAAAATAGAGGACAGCCACGAAACTTGGCTTAGATGGCGAGACGACTATGGAGGAGGAAAAGGCTTCCGTGGAAGTGCAAGCGATGTTAGAATAAAGAGAGCGGCTGAGGGAAAAGGCCTTGTGACTCGTGTCTTTGTGCCAATCGTCTTCCCGATGTGCTGGGTCTTGAGATTCTGGGGAGTTGTGTGAAAAAAGTAAGAGTACACAATGAAGGTCACGAGTCAACTTACTAATGGAAAGAGATTAAAGGAAAATCGGGGAACTATAAAGTACGGAGGTGAGAGCGGAAGGGAGGAATGGCCAATTTAATGCCTTTAGGTATGGTTTGAGAACCATTAGCTAAGGTAATAGTGGGTAAAGGAGATGGGAAGGTAAGAGAAGAAAAAAGGTTTTTATTACCAGAGATATGATCAGAGGCTTCAATATGAATGATACAAGGTGCAGATTAATGTCTAAGGCAAGCAGATACATTACTGGTCTGGGTAACAAAAGCAATGGAGGAGGATTTGGCTGCTTGAGTGAGACGAAGGTACTCCTCATATTCGTCGTGCGTAAGAATGACCCCTTGAGGTGGGGATGAGCTCCTGCATGGGAACTTGAACCATTTGAATGATCGGAAGGCCAGGCCAAATGAGCAATACGGGAGGTCGATAATATGTGATGCATCGATCCACGGGTGTGTCAGTGATGGCATCGATCACGAGGAATTGTGTCAAGCTACATGTGATGTGCATTGAGCGTTGTCCTCTACCACGGTTACGCTCTTGCGTCCACATCTGGAATCACGCCCGAGAATCGGGCGAGAAACCATCACCAGTGTCCGGTGTAATCCTCGAGATCTCATGGATTAGTGCGAGTGGATGTAATGAAGTATCAGAAAGAGCCTCATCAAAGTTTGGAATAATTGCTCCAGTGAGTATTTGTTCCTAGATGTTCTCAAAATCTGGCCCGAGGTCAAGCATAGGAATAATCATAAAGATAAAGACTTAATCAATCTTTGATAGTGAAGTCTCAGTATTAGTAGACTTTGGCAAGATAGATACAAGTTCATCATAGAAGAATGAGACAGTGATCCACCGTAAGAAAGATATATCCCATCTGCAGAAATTTGTTTCAAATTAGCAATGGAGGATATTACCTGGTAGAGACTCTGAATATCATTAGTGTATAGTTTCTTCACCCAATTCTAGAGAGTGTAGAAGTTTTATAGACCCTAATATTATATAGAGTCTTGACATCAATAGATTGTCAGAGAATATTGCATAGTAAAACATTAGTTTTTCACCATTGAGGACGTTGATCTTCTAGGATACTTATGTCGCGTGTGGAATGATCCTCACAACCATTACCCAATAAACCATAGGTCACAAAACCCAGCCCATGATAGATAATTTTTCGTTAAAGTAAGTTTATCGAAATTAATCATAGGAGTTCGGATACAAAGATTAAAATCTGACCTTTGTGACCGCAAGACATCTTTCTCGGCCATAGAGACGTCTTTTTCAGCCATAAAGATGAGAAATCAGTAGAGAGTCATACAGAATCAATGGAACCAGTACTTTTAGAAGTAACAAAACAACTCCAGATGGTGAGAGGAGCTTCAGTGGTATCAAACTTAGAAGAAAAATCAAGAAGAAGCTGAAAGTATATGCCACTAGAGAGAAAAATGGACAAAAGAGGGTGATGCAGGTGTTGGATCAGAAAACCAGGTACATAGGCTTGTAGATCAGTGGCAAGCGACCCAGGTGATAAAGTTCAGCGACCAGAGAAGAAGCCACGTGCCCTCACACGCCGGAGCGTGAGGGATAGCGGCGGAGAAAAGATCTGCGTGTGGTGGTGTGTGGGACACCTGTTGCTAGAGATTCTTCTACCAATGAGGAGAGCAAGCCGGCGATCTGGTGGGTATCATCCTACGCATAGGTGTTGTTAGGGTTCTTGGGAAATCCATAATAGGAAAAAGTTTAGACGATGGGTTAGATAGATTGTGGCCTCTTGAGGAGGCTTTGCGATGAGTGTAATATGACTGGAGTGAGACACACTCGTTGGATGGGTCGCCAGAATTGACCACATGTTGAAACCTTAACCATAATGTTCTGCATCAGAGAGCTCTGGTGCTAGGGCCAAAAGGAAATGGAGTGGAGTCCTAATTAGAGGCGAATAGAGAGAAAGAATCCTGAAGTAGTTAGAAGATAAACCCAACTACAAAGGGAATGGATCGAAACCTTAAAATCTCACTAAAGCCTTCTGAAGTCTTCACCCTAGAAAGAAGTCGATGGAGTCTCACTCGTGAGGATTACAAGAAAATAAATATTGACCACTTCAAATCTAGTGACACATCCAGCTAGCCTTATTTATAGGCTTCTCTAAGAAATTAAAAAATGTACTAAAATTCCAATAACCTATCATGACTCTAATCCTAACTAATAATCATTATTTGTCTCTAATTAATAATTCTAATCTAGAGTGTATTTTCCTTTTTTCCTTGAATAGTCTTGGAAAGGCTTTCCCTCATCAATCTTACTATATTTATAAATTTTCAAACTCACTTATCTCATTGTTGACTGCTGTTACTAGCATGTTTAATTTTGTTAGAGTTATGGAAAAATGATTCCGAGCCTGTGTAATTAAAAATGTTTCCTAACTTTGCAGTCTATCAATCCAGAAGCGACAATGTCTTTCACTGAATGTGAACCTTGTCAGAAAAGAAATGGCATTTTCTTTGTATAACCCATAGTATTGGGAGAGCATTTTCTGGGTAGCCAATTGAGATGTTATGTGGATGCAAATCTGGCATCATCTGAGAGAAGTGCAGGTACCATGTCGCTTCCTGATCCTTGGCCATTATTTTCTAATACCTTATGGAAAATCTATAAATTATTTTGAAGGATAATCCCACCCCAATCTCATCTTTTATTGGTTCCAGATATCAAAATCAGTGAACTATTTGACAAGCTGCACGAAAATACATACAAAAGTAAATCTGCCTCCATATAGAAGAAGAGATGCTTTGTGTGCTCCATCAAAGGAGTCATCCCCTTTTCTTGGTCAGATCGGTCCCATTTATATGTTTAATGATGTTATTACTTCTGAGCAAGTCCTGGGTATCTATTCTCTAGGACCTAGCTATATGTATTCTTTCCTTGATAATGGAAGTTTATATAGTTCTTATGATAACCCATTGCCTAGTGATGGAATGCTTGACGTTCTAAAAATGGCCTTGCATCGTGATCTTTGCGGACTCAATGCTGGGTTCTTTTTCTTTTCTGAAAGACTAGTCTTTGCTAAAACTCGCTTTCCTGTACTTAACATAGAAAACATAAAAGAAGTTGGGTTTTTCTTTTCAAGGCAAAGTGATGGCAGGACTCTCTGTTTAATGTTTCCCCACTACTGGATCATGCACTAGATAAAAACTCATTTGGAGGCTTAACAGTGATGCTTGCTTTTGATTATGTTCCACGCGATTACTGCAGCAGATAATTTACATGTTGGGGCGTTCCGTGTTTTCCCCCTCGTGCAGTCTGATAGGTATGTGAAAATGTGGAAAGTGGAAATTGGAACACACATCACTTACACCTATTACAAGAGCGTCTAACTGCTGAAGTCATTGAGCTTATAAAGCTATATTATCTTAGATAGAATCCAGCAAACCAACACCAGATGCATCTTCTTTCTAGGTTTCAATCCTTGGATTTTATTACAATCCAGTTCCTCCTGTGCAACTTAATTTGGGGGAACCTCCTCAGCTTTGAAACACATGTTTAATGTTGTAGCAAATTGTGGTATGTATATTGAGCTCTTCTTTCATCTAAGCAGAAAGTAAGCTACTTTTAGTTTATGCATGATCCATTCTTTTGTATTCATGTAAGATGGCAGTTTCTGAATATTGTTTTGTTTCTACTAATTACTTTTTGGTCTCATCAGGCTTGTCAGAACTGCTTGTGAAAGATGCTATATCTACCATTTTCCTCAATCCTCTGATCTGGGTGTACACAGTTTACAAGGTGCAACGTGAACTGTACATGTTTCTCATCCAGCAATTTGATAATGACCCAAGGTTACTTAAGAGCACAGTGTGGCTTCCACGTGTTATAGATATAATTACAACCAATTTTACTGGGATAATGCAAAATCTCGATCTGCTATAGGAAGTAAACCACTTTTGCATCCCATTACAAAACAAGTTATTGGGGAGAGACCTAGTAAAGATGAAGTACGTAAAATTCGTCTTCTTTTACTAAGCCTTGGTGAGATGAGTGTCAGGTAATTTATCTTTGAATTTTAGCTTTTCCCACTGTTCCAAAACTTCTCGTACCTTTCTCTACGGGTTTTATTCTGATGTAATTATTATTATAATGTTCTTGAAAAATTCTAAAGCTATGGAAATATGCAGGCAGAATATTACAGCTTCAGATATAAAAGCCCTTGTAGCATTCTTTGAGACAAGTCAGGATATGGCATGCATTGAGGATGTTCTGCATATGGTTATTCGTGCTGTTTCTCAAAAATCACTGCTTGCTTCTTTTCTGGAACAAGTCAATTTGATTGGGGGTTGTCGCATATTTGTCAATCTTCTTGGCCCAAGAGGTTTTTGTGTTCAGTAGGAGGAAAATTCCATAATGCATTAACAAATGCAGTAGTTTACATTTTGGAAGTATTTCTTTCTAGTGTCTAGAATGTTGTTTCTGATTCTACCTTATGGATCTTTCTTTAACTCTCAAATATTTTATTTGATCATACTATGCAATTACATATTTTACAGCTCTTCCTACAATGAGTTTATCACCGAGATAACCGTTGCAAAAGTTAAAATATACCATTTATGCTTGACTGATGAAATCTTTGTTGAAGATTGTTGAGAGAAAAGGCATACATCATTCTTCCTAGCTATGCTACTCGTATCATAGCACATAAAACATCACACACCGCCCCAATTTTGTCTTGCCCCTGCAACTACTGCCATATATATTCTTTATTGATGACATACATTTCGTCAATTCCTTTCTCAATTCTTCAAGCTTAGTTACTCCAGGTTATTGCAACATAAACATGAGGATTGCAACACTTTGTCTTATTTTCTTACCCTCGCATATAAGATGTAGGACAGAAAAAGCAAGTGATATATTGAGGAGAGAAAATGTCTGGTAGCTCAAAGAAATTTAAATGGGAACAGGAGAGAGAGGGGAAAAATTTAGGTGAGGAAGAATATAAGTTAGATAAGGAGGAACATGGACAAATTTTAAATCAAAATTAATATTAGTTGTCTTTTTTTTTTTTTGTACTTAATCCTATCCAGAAACAATTCAAAATCTTACATGAAATAAAATACTATACAGATGAGAGTAGAATTCCCAATCTTGTGATGAGAATAAACCTTCTGATCTTATGATAGGTGTAGGAATCATAATGTAGTTTGAATAAGAATGTGTAATATTCTCTATATATATACACGCTTATATTCAAATTAAAACGTACAGGCTTGGTCTGCTGCAATCATAAATAATAAATACGCATTCATGCATATTTTTTTCTTCATGGCTTCCAGCTTCATTAGAATTCTACTGGTTTTAATGTTTTATCCTACAATTTCATTTGGTATGAATGAACTAACAAGTCAATTTGAAGCAATATTTGGTATTTTTTTTAGGAACAAATACATGAAATCAAAATTTTTACTAATTAAATAAAGTGTAAATGAATTTTCTTGAAGGTTGAAGAAGAATCGTATTGAAGAATATATGAAAGATAGGTAAATATGCTTTCTGTAATTGTAATTACAGGAAAGGTTATATATTATTGAAAACGATCTGCTTTAGTATCTATTTTCTATTTTCTGTGGATTGTTTGTGAAATTTCTTTCACTGTATCACCACTTTTCTAAAATTTCTAGTTACTTTCAGAATCAAGTAATTTCAACTGTGAGTGGGCTTGAATATTTTCAGTTCTTTTTTCAACACTTTCTGCCTCTTTTGGAGAAACATGCGGGCAGCTGTGGATTTAGAGCTGCTTTTTTGACTACCTGCAACTATATTATCATCTTTGAATTGTCCTTCCACTTTGTTTCTCACGGGACTTTGAGGCCTATCAGATTGCGGCTTGCAGTTCCTGGGAGAAGACTGTTGGTTGGTCTTCCATCTGAGAAGAAGGGACCCAAGTTTTTCAACCTGGCGGTTAAGGTCAGATGCCTCTCAGAAAGTCAAAAAAATCCAGTTTAAGGATGCAACCCGATTTTCTTACACTTGTATTTTGATAGGTTGTTCAGATTTTCATTGACAGACTTGTGCCTTGTTTGATGTTCTTCTTGGAGTATAGCCTAAACAGGTGACTTGTTTATGTAAACTTGTGTGGCAGTTTATCAGTGACGCATATGAATATTTTAATGCTGGGGAGGATTTCTTTTAAAGTTCTATTCAAATTTGGTATCCACAGGTGCTTTGCAGAAACACCAACCATGATGACAAGCAGAAGCAAAGGCTTGACTCCACTTCTTCCTTCCTCAGATCTTGGTTCTCATTTTCAGATTCTTGTCTACAGTTGTGGGGATGCATTGGCAAGATTAAGAAATAATGACTGACCTACTTGATCTTGTGACTCAAATCCTTCAAATATTGAAGCTTTAGTAATTATTAATTACTATATATATATATATATATATATATATATTTATATTATGTATACAATTGTCAAACTATTATCTAATCAATTAAACATTTTTAATAGGAATATGCATGGAGTGCATGGTTAACTGCATCTATGAGGTTAGATGTGTTGAAAAACTACAAAGTTGAATCACAAGTTCTAAGTGACACAGAAAAAAATGAGCAGAATCTTGTGAGGAACTTATTCATGTATTTGTTCTTTTTCACTACACACTCTCTGTAAAAGGTGGCTGGCAACATTTAGAAGAGACAGTGAATGTCCTACTAATGCATTGTGAAGAAGTATGTAAAAATCCTCTATTCCTTGAAAATTTCATATCATAAAATTTCTAGTTCTATTTATGGATTTAACTTTTTAAGGTTGATTTCCTTCTATATGTTATTTCCTCAGGGTGGCACGTCCTATCAATACTTGCTTCGTGATATATATGAAGACTTGATACAGAGGCTGGTGGTCATATCTTCCGATGACAATATTTTTAATTCACAGCCATGTCGAGACAATACATTATACCTTCTAAAGCTGGTTGATGAGATGCTTATTTCAGAACTCGACAATAAACTTCCGGTATTAAATTTAACTTGAGATTATGAAATTCTTGTCATTTTATTACAAGAATCTTCAACATTTTGCTAAAGTTAATTTCCGCCATTTTTATTAGATTCCTGGTTAAACCAACACATGCATGCAAAAAACTAAAGTTAATGAATAACCTAGATTTTTTTCTTTGTCAAGGAATCTTCTGTTGAGATTCACGTTAAATTAATTCTACATGCTTTGTTCCTTACAGATCTTATTACTTTATTTCTGTTTGCAGTTAATATATGAATTGACCAATATTATATATTTAATTTATGTTTATCTCTTTTTTCAATACAACATAAATTCATTATGCATATATTCTCTCATTTAAATTGTTTGTCTAATATGATATGGAAAATACATATTTTTTATGGGTCAATATCTTATATTTCAAATTTTCTTTTTTGATCAAAATAAACACCATAATATGGATTTAAAAGGATAAGTCACTTCCCAGGAATTCATGAACTCTGAGTCAAAAGTGGAAAAACCTTTTGAGTATGGCAAGGAGAAGATTGCACCATTAGAACCACAAGAATCCTTGCACTAAAAGCATCCTCCTTTGCTATCCTAACTCTTGGGTCTACATACCACATGATAGACATAGTAGCTGTTTAGAAAAGTTGATGGAATTAGTTGGCAGTTTAGTTTAATTTTCTGATGGAATTAATTTTTATTAGCTTGCATGACACATCCTTGTCTTGGTTTATGCTGTGACACACTAT
Organism: Tetrastigma voinierianum; assembly: GCA_016808115.1. NCBI lineage: Eukaryota > Viridiplantae > Streptophyta > Magnoliopsida > Vitales > Vitaceae > Tetrastigma > Tetrastigma voinierianum. The sequence continues at coordinate 69,312 of JAEQBH010007439.1, read as the reverse complement.
CTTGTTTTTTCCGCTTTCTATGTGTTTGATGGCAACTAATCTTCAAATTATAAATGTCAAGTTTTTTCCTTGCAGTTTCTGCAAGTAAGCAATTTTTCCTCTTGATGCCCTTGGAGATTAGAAATTCTAAAAGATCTGGGCTCCTCATCAATTGAGGCCTTGCATGGAGAATATGATGACCTACCATCCAGGTACTGACCTTGATTGTCACTCAGTTCTCTCTATATATTATGCTTGGAATATTGTCTTCACTATTTGATCTTGTGCCAACTTATTCTACATGTGATGGATGTAGATTACTTCATGGATTAATTATGTGGGCAAAGTTCCTTCTGCAATCATTGCAACTCTGAAAGTAGTTATCCTTAATATAGAAAGATTTGATTTGTTTTCCTGAAGTATTAAAGCTACTCAAAACACTGTGATAACATACACAGTTATTGTGTTTTTATTGTTTCTTATGTACTGCAAAGGAACTCATGCCTAAATACCACCGGAACACTGATATGAAGTAAAATAGTATAACGCATGTTCATCATGTCAATTTACTGCATATAGTTTTCAATATGGCAATTTATGGTGAAAAGAACAAGAAGGAGAATTGGAGAAAATAATTCTTTTGTGTTTTTCATTGATCCATTATAGATATATATATATATATATATATATATATATATATATATATATATATATATATATATATATATATATATATATATATATAAAAGCCAATCTAACCTTCCTAATAGTGCAACTCTGTAAGACAAGTTTCACAATAGGTTACAGCTCTATATGTAAAGTAAATAGTATGCTCCCACTCAGGATTGGAGTATGGATATTAATCATGCCCTGAATTTATTACATGAATGCTAACCTAGTCTCCCACTTAGCCTTTGTGAAGATATAAATCGATTGTTCTCCCGAGTCTTCCACATATCCTATAGAAATCAAAAGCGAAAGGAGTTGAATTTTTCTCAAAGAGCGAAATGACAATCTATCTCAATATGCTTGGTTCGTTCATGGAACATAGGATTAGAAGCAATATGAAGCGCGACCTGGTTGTCACACGGAGTTTGCTAGGACCGGTGTCTCAATCTGACTTCAAGTTGATGAAATACTTTGTGATCTCGCTACGGTGTGTCATCGCTCTATATTCAGACTCCACACTATATCGAGAGACAACACTCTGTTTCTTACTCTTCCATAAGACTAGATTCCCTCCAACAACCACACAGTTCCCCAAAGTAGACCTTTTGTCTTCCTTAGATCTTGCCCAATCTGCATTAGAAAAACACTAAATTTTTTTATGCCTATGATTTTTGTATAAAATACCACGTCCCGAGGCTCCTTTCAAGTGTTGATAGAAAATGAATACATTGATTCTCATTAATTTACAAAAGGAGGAAACATATATATTTATACTCTAGTGTTAGGGCAAAAAAAGAAATAGAGTTAGAGTCTAATTAAGAGATTAAAGAAGGGAAAAGAATTCTAAATGGATTAGGAGACTAAACCTTACTCCTCGCCAGGGTATATGGTGCATGACTTATCACATATATACTTTTTATCCTTTGACACTCTAAGAGACTTAGTGAAGATATCTGCAAGTTGGTCATTAGAGTTGACAAATAGTAGTATTATCAGGATCACGATCTTTATCGTCGTGGCAATCTACTTGATGTGTTTGGTCCTCTCATGAAATCTGGGCTAGATAGAGTGGCCAGAGCAACGGATTTGTTTCATTTTGTTACATCCTTAGTCTTAGCTCTTGGAGGAGATGCTTCAGCGTATTATGAGTTAACACGTTGCTAAGGCTATAGCTCGGTACTCGGCTTCAACACTGGATCTTGCTACTACATAGCATTTTTCTCTTGGGATATTAAGTTCATAAATGAACCACATATCTGCCTTGATGTGACGGCAGCGTCTATCGGTGGGTGAGCTGCGGGAGTGCGCATCACTTATAGTATGACCTAGGTGTGACATTTGTTCATCTGATTTGTGACACAGTGTTTCCTTTACAGTATAACGGAGTTCGAGCTATGGCATCCTGATGGCTATCAGAGGTGATTATGAGGAGGAGGCGACTAACTACGCTCATGGGGAAATGGGATGTCGGTAGGAGTGATGAGTGAGATAGTTCGGTTCTTTATAGTCGTCGATGTCTCCTGGATCGTAGGAAGCGCCCACCCGACACAGTGAAGTTTGACATTTGGATCCACTTAGGAGTGTCTACGAGGTTTGCAGTCCGACATACGAGTAATAAATGCGTTATATCAAGGTATCTTTATAGAAATAGCAGCTCTAGGATTAATTTAAGCTACTTCAATGCTGAAAATGCTTGAGTTTCCCAGTCTTTTGTGTGAAAGTGGTTGAAGATGTATTTGTTTGAGTTTTGAATACCATCCACAGTCACTTTTAACATGTAGTAGTGATGTCATCCCACATAAACAATCAAGTAAATACATTGGCGTGGGCTAAATAATGATGAAAACGGAATGGTCTGTTTTGCACTTGAATTATGCCAAACTTGAACCACTATCTTCAAGCCAGAGCTAAACCGAGCTCAGGAAGAGTATTTGGACCGTATATAGACAGCGTAGTTTGCGCATCGTGACAGGACTCATGCGCGAAGACAAAACCGGGGTGAAGTTTGCTCCATATAAACCTCATCGACGGTCCTTGCCTTGAAGAAGGCGATTCTTGATGTCACATTTAAAAATGGGCCATGAATGAATAACAACCATAGAAAAGCGGCGAACAAAAGACAATCTTGGCCGTCGGAAAAAAAGTATCATAATAGTGCGAGTCATATTGTTATTTGTGTACTTGCGCCAGCGATAAGCAGGCCTTAAGCCGATCCAATCTGCCATCGGGTCCCACCTTTACTATATAAACCCGAATGACCAGGAGACTTGCGAGAGAAGAGCGACAAGTTCCCGTGTGTCATTGGAATTAAAAGAGCATCCATTTTCTAGAGGCTATTGCTGTTTCGACCCAAATGAGAGAGAGAGCCTCACGGTGCTTTTAGGAGTGAGAGCGAGAAGACGAGTGGGAAACAAGGCAAAAATAGGGTAAAGATAAATGATGAAAATTAGAAAATTATAAACAAGATGTAGGTTAGAAGTAGAATGGGCACCTTTCTAATGTGACAAATGGAGCATCGAGACCGATTCTGAGGCAGGAATTAGAGATGACTAGAGGCATAAGAGATGAGTCAACACGAGGCCACTGTGGGGAGGACAAAACTGACAAGTATAGACTGGAAATTAATTAGTCCGCGACATCTGTAGGTGGAGAAGGGAAATCGGGAGATGGTAAGACAAGAGGAATAGGTAAGACATTTGGAGCAGGGGGCCTTAGCTGCGGAGGAGGAAGAGGAGGAATCTTGAAGAGGTGACATCGGCGAGATCGAAATGCCCGATTAGTGTCGGAGAATAACAACGATAGCCTTGCTTGAAGGCGGAATATCTGAGAAGACACGGCTTTGTGAGAGCTACGGCGAGAGTTCTTGCCCCGAGTGAATATGAACAAACAAGCGCGACCCGAAGACCTTATGCGAGGAGGGAGGCAAAGGGAGGTTGATTGAGTTGTAAGACCAGGAATGAGGATATCGATCTGTGCAAAAAAACGAGGAGGATGACATCACGATTAATCAAGTAACAAGCAATTAAGATAGCATCCCCAGCGTTGAGGAACCCCATGATGGAGGAGGAGAGTGCGAGTACATCTCAGCTAGTGGCCGAGTTCTTACGTTCGGCCACTCCATTATGTTGGGGAGTGTAAGCCTGGTGCTTTGAAGAATCCCATGGGAGAAGACATAAAAGAATCGAATGGCGTAGAAATATTCTTTTGCATTATCACTTCTTAAAATAAATAGAAGTATTGAATTGAGTGTGAATTTAAACATGAAATTTTGAAAGATAACTTAGTTAAATTTTCATTAAATAATCAAAATTACATCGAGAATAATCATCTATAAAGAAGTAGCAAAATGAAATCCTAAAGTAGAGGTAAACTGAAGGACCCCGAAACATTAGTGTGAACAAAGCTCAAGAGTGAGACTGTAGAGGATCTAAATGCTTTAGGAATAGACAGTATGTTTCCCAGTTAATGAGGACTTACACTCAAGCGAATAAATTAGAAATAGGAATAACTGAAACTTGGGAGAGACTTGGATGATCGAGAGACGGTTGTGGAGGAGGAAGGAGCTTAGTGGAAGTCTGTGAGTGGAACAAGGCGAGCTAAGGTGATAGAGGCCTTGTGACTCATGTCAGTCTGTCGTCTTCCCCGTACTCAGGTCCACAAGGTTCTGAGTTTTGTGAAGAAAAAGTAAGTGCGCAATGAAGGTCACTCTGACTTGCCTAATGGAAATAAGATTAAAAGAAATCGGGAACATAAAGAATGCAGAGGTAAGAGAGGGAGAGGCGAGGAAGGGAGGGGACAAATTAGGCAGTACTTAGCCCGGCTATGGTTTGAGAACCATTAGCTAAGGTAATATTAGGTAAAGGAGACGAAAAAGTAAGAGAAGAAAAAAGGTCTTTATTACGAGAGATATGATTAGAGACTCCACTATCAAGGATCAAGGGTGCGAGATGGATGTATGGTAAAAGCAAAGACATTCATAGAGTGCAAGGCGATAGAAGCAATGGAGGGAAGATTTGGTTGTAGGGTGAGGCAGAGGGTGCTCCTCTATGTCGTTGGGCGTAGAATGACCCCTTGAGGTGTGGATGGGCTCCACGAGGCAGGCTTCCCGAACATGCTTAATGATGGAAGTGGGCAGAATGGGGTAGTACGGGAGGTGCCGGTAATGTATAGTGATATCATCGATCACGGGTGTGTCCAAGCCTATGACAGTATGTGCATTGAGGACATTGTCCTCTACCTCGGTTGCTATCGCACACCTCTGGAATCACTTCAAGAATGAGATTGTGAAACCATCACAGAAGTGTCCGGTGTAATATCATATCATAATAAGTTAGTGCTTTGGTGGAGGGTATGGCGAAATGCTTAGGAAGAGCCTCATCAAAGTTTGGAATAGTGCTCCGAGTGAGTATACGTTCTAGAATGTTCTCAAAATGCGACCTGGTTAAAGCGGAAGAATGATCATAAAGACTCGATCCATCTTGGAGCGAGGGGAAGTCTCGGTATTAGTAGACTGGAAAAATAGAGATAAGTTCTATAAGAAAGATGACTTTGTCCACATAGGAAGATATATCCATAAAATTGTTTAATTGGTAGTGGAGGATATTACTTGGTATAGATCATGAGATATCGTTAATGTCACGGTTTCTTTGCACGATTCTGATGTATGGGATTTTATGAAGCTGATATTATATCGAGTCTTGGCATCGATAGATTAGCGATGAATAATATTGCAAAGTAAAGCGCCGGTTTTTTCCATTGAGTACGTTTATCTTCAGGAATACTTGTGTCCGCAGTAGTAAGATGATCCTCACATCCATTACCAATAAGCCAAAGGTCCATCGAGTCCGCCCATGACTGATAATTTTCACTCCCTGTGAATTTATCTAAGGTAATCATAGGAGTTCTAGATACAAAAGAATTAAAAGTCTTATCTTTTTTAGTTATAGAGATGAGAAATCAGTAGGAAACAACAGAAACAACTCCCAAGGTCCTGAAGATGTCGTAGAGCTTCAGAAAATACAAAAACAATGGAGATTCAGGCGACAAAAAAACGCAGAAAGAGTGGTTGAAGAGAAAAAGTGAAAAAGAAGGGCTTTTCCGGTGACAGCAAGGGCGCGTGGAGTGGATGAATGGGCTTGTCGACTCTGAGCCTTTTGTTGGGTAGGCGGGTGTCAAGCGGTGTATCTCCACCCGCGCCGCCATGCTCCGTGGCGTGGTCAATGCCGGTTAGGAATCGGCTGTGTGAGGCGCATGGGGAGGTGTTTTTCGGCAAGGCTTCCACCGGAAGGTAGATCAGAGAGAGGCGCTCTTGTTGGTGTGCCAGTGGAATGAAGTCATAGGAAAATCTCGCCGGTAAAGTTGCAGGCGTGAGTGTTAACGATGGTTTGGCTTCTGTGAGGCTTCGTGAAGATTGTAGTGTGACCGGGGTGTGACACGGTATTAGGATGGGTTGCCGGAATTGACCACACGGCGAAACCCTAACACTAGTATTCTCAAACTCTTTTGTGGCTTTGATACCATGTTGAAAGGAATATTGATTCTCATTAATTTACAAAATGAGGAAACTTATATATTTATACTCTAGTGTTAGGAAGGCCGAAAAATAAAGTCTAATTAGGAGACTAAAAAGAGAAGGAAAAGAATCCTAAATGGATTAGGTAAACATAACATCGAATGCATAGAATCTGTTGTGATTTCTTGATAGACAGTGGTAGTTGGAGGCAGACATATCTTGATTGAGTTGGCAATATCGGGGCGAGTTCTTTGTAGGTAGTTCGGCTCCCCACTAGTGATCGTCTATCTCTCGGGATCCTCAGATGTTTCACATTCTCCTAGTAAGATTATGCACGGAACCATAGAATGCTTGCATGGCTTTACCCCCGACTCGATCTCGAACAATAGATCGAAGCACATATTTACTTTGAGATAAGAAGATTATGTTTGCTTCGCATAACCTCAATGTCGAAATATCTTAGCATTCCCTGAAAGTGCCAAGTATAGAAATTAACTTTGAAGAGAAAGGACTTGAGATGAGATACCTTTGATCCTCCCGTGGTAATAATATCATCCACATACACTACCGACGAATGATGCAGGCGGAGTTCACATGAAGCCCGGGTTATCAGTTACTCTTTTGCATGTGCGGAATTCCTCAGTAACAGCTAGAATTTACCAAACCCGCATACGGGGACTGTTCAAACCATACAAGACTTAGAAGATGACAAACCTTGTATCTCCTCTTGAGCAACAAACCTGAGGTTGCTCCGCCATACCTCCTCCTGAAGGTGGCTATCAGAAAGGCGTTAACCCAATGTAGTGGTGGAGATCGATGATAGAAGTAGTAGTGAGTGAAATAAAAGGCGAACATATGTCATCTTAGTAACCGGGGAAAAAGTGTCAGAATAGTCTATGTCATAGGTTTGAGCATACCCCTTAGCCACAATTCATGCTTCCAATCGAGCAATAGAACCATCAAGATTAACTTTAATTGCAAACACTAGTGGCATCTAATGGCTTTCTTCCCGATAAGTGCTTGTATAAGTTAAGTACTATTGTCATCTAAAGCCTGCGTTCTTGCACCATATCCACTCATGACTAGGGTGAGATAAAGCCTCACATCTCACAGTTTTAGGAAGAGATGAATCGAGGATGCAATAAAGAACATGAATGTGATGTGTGAATGGTTATAAGAACAAAATGGGAAATTTGGTGAATAGATGCGTTTACCTTTCTGAAATGCTTGACTTGAGACTAGGGAGTTTGGCATCCATAATATATCTGAGTAATGAGAGGTTTAACAAGAATGGGAGGATTTGAGTAAAACCGATGAAACATAATAAACTGACTAAATCATCATCCTCCCTAGACTTATAGATGAAGCGAAAGGGAAAATGAGTAGTGTCAAAATTCTTAACATCAATGAACCGCAATGCGTCAAAGAAATTGGGACAATATTAACACCTATACCCTTTTTTAACACGAGAATATCCCACAAAGATACACTTTAAGAACTTCGGATCAAGTTTAGAGACTTAAAAACGGACATCCCGAACAAAACAGTTGCATCGAAATACCTTGGTATCAATAGGGAACAATGGCTTATTTGGAAACATCTGGTGGTAAGGAGTAGCCCAATTAAGAACCGATGAGGGCATCATGTTAATAAAAAAACAAGCTGTGGAGACTTGGTTGGCCAAAAAAAGTTTAGGGACATTCATTTGGAATAAAAAGGCTCAGACAGTCTCAAGAAGATGTCTATTATTTCTCTCAGCTACCCCATTATTATAGGGTGTATCAACACATGAGGTCTGATGGAAAATCCCATTTTGTAACATGAAGGACTTTGAAAAGGTTAAGACAAATATTCGGTGGCATTATCACTTCTCAATGTTTGAACAAAAACATGAAATTGTGTTTTGATTTCATACAAAAGGCACTAAAATGAGAAAAAAACTCATAACGACTTTTCATTAGATAAAACCAAGTGATAGGAGAGAAATCATCCACAATGGTAACGAAATATTTAAGCCCGGTCGAATAAGTGGAATGAGGACCCTTATCACCAATTAACTAACTCAAAATGGCGGAAGCTTGTTTGTGGCTCTAGGACTCAAATGCATAGTCGAGCTTAGCATAATGACCGACTCCGTTCCAATGAGGATAGGCTTGAAAGCTGAGGATGAAAAGCTACAGCTGCTTGAGGGAGGAAGAGAGAGGATGGCCCAAGCGTGATATGGTCGAATGGGAGTAACAGCTCGGAGAGGCAGGAGCAACGGGCATTGACACCTCGGTTTCAGGATGTGGCTCCGGACTTCACGTCTTCTACCAATAACTTGAAAACCGTGAAGATCCTGAATCGGACAATAATAAAGAGAAAAATGTGACAATGGATTAAGTGTGCGAGTGAGTTTGCTCGCAGAATGAAATTGAAGTGATTGGAGAATTCGGATTAATTGTCACGACCACATGACCTGAATGTTATTATCTATCAGATATGATAGAGATGCACTTGAGTGGTAAAAACGTGAGAAGTAAATATTGGAATTACTCTGTCATGTATTTCGGTGGGTCAGTTAATGACCCATGTGGTGGGGAAGATGAAAAAAAGCATGTATGTTGGTTTTGCGACTCATAAGTGTAGAGATAAGGTAGATACGGGAACTTAAGTGATTTCTGATAAGGAACAAACTAAAATCTTCCATTTTTTATTCTGTAACTTCCTACAATTTCGTCATACATGTCCTGAATTATGGCAATAATGACACACAGATCCTCTTGGGGTTTCTTGTTAGTCATAGGAGCGGATCTAACTCAAACAAATGCCCCAAAAATCTGAAAAATGCTAGAAAAATGGATCTTGCAATGAGGAACCTCCTCTCACGAAAAACGTACCTTTGGAATAGAACTTGGCCCTACAATCCACAAAACACGTCTGGACCTTGAAGAAATCAAGGAAGACAAGCAAAAACCTCAGAAAAGCAAGCCGTCGGATAGAAAAGTGTTTGAAAAACACAGTTATAGGGCTCAAATGTCAAATACATGATGCTGATTGGGTTTGTTAGCGGCCGGCGACACATGAGTGTGGTGGTTGTCGTCGGAGAAAGAAATAGCAAGTGGAGGCACGTGGTTGGCTTGTTGGAGTAGAGAGGTTAATCTGAAATTAGATGTCGGGACGGCACCTAATGGTCGTCGCGGTCGGAGTTGAGGTGAGTCGCTGAAAAGTTCGTTGTAAATTTTAAGTTGTACTTGAATGTGTTTTTTGACGGCAATGGAAGATTTCTGTGATGAAGATAGGATAGCCAAAGGACTCGAGACACTTTAGACGGGTTCTTGAGAAAAAGTAAACAGTGAAGTCACAGCTTTGGACTTTGGCTCCTAATACCATAGAAGAACAAGAAGGAGAATTGGAGGAAATAATTTGTTGTGTTTTTCATGGATCCATTATTAATATATATATATATATATATATATGCAAAAGCCAATCTAACCTTCCTAATATATTACAACTCTTTAAGACAAGTTTCGTAATAGGTAAATATATGCTATAACAGATTTTTACTCCAAATTTGTGGATCTGATTTGAAAAATGCTGATAATCAAACTTTATTCGAAGAGTTGGAATTATGCTTGGAAGTTGTCCTTAGTTTTGGTGGAAAATGGTTTACAGCTCGCATCACTTTGAATTAGTACAAGCATGAGTTCTCCTAATAGCCAGCATTTTGAGATGGTAAATGTGCAATGTCTAACGGATTTTGCGTGAAAAGGAGGTTACCTTTTGCCAGTAGACCGACGTTCAATTCTTGTTTCTCCTTTTTCATTTATATGTATTCAAAGTGGTGAAAATTCCCCTTCAATGGCCGGTCATATATGTACAATGTTAAATGACTAACTCTCCTAAAAGCTCAATCTTTTAGGATTTGAATTTAATATGAATATCATACCTTTAATACCCTCCCTCGCGTGCAGCCCATACCCGCACGTGAAGAGTCAAATAAACCAAATAGAGTCCTCGATGAACTTTTAAGTCAACAAATGAGGAATCAATTGCAAAGAGGTGACTTGAACCCAAGACCTTCTGCCAAACCAGGCACTAATATCATGTTAAACGACCAACTCTCATAAAAGTTTAATCTTCTAGGAGTTGGATTTAATATGAATATCATACCTTTGACATACAGCTAGTGAACCTGTTTGGTCGATATAAATAACATCTATTTCATGGTTCACTTTGAATGTCTCTTTTTCCATTTCAATTTCCCCTAGCAGTTTCAGCTGCCACTTGTTTATGAATTATATTGAGATCTTTAGTTCACTCTTCATATGCTTTGATTTTCCAGTTCTAGAAATCAATGGGTGCACAAGATGCCTATCTCAAGTGAAAAGGAAAATAACTGATGACAAGTGGTGGAATATATATGACAATTTGTGGATTATTATTAGTGAGATGAATGGCAAGGGACCAAGCAAGTTGTTGCCCAAGTCTTCACCAACCGTGGGGCCATCTTTTAGCCAAAGAGCACGTGGCTTAGTAGAATCGTTGAATATACCTGCTGCAGAAATGGCAGCAGTTGTTGTATCAGGAGGGATTGGCAATGCTTTGGGTGGAAAACCAAATAAAAGTGTTGATAAGGCTATGCTATTAAGAGGTGAGAAGTGCCCGAGAATTGTTTTTCGACTCATGGTTCTGTATCTCTGTAGATCATCTCTAGATAGAGCATCACAATGCGTTCAACGGTTCATTCCTCTTCTATCTTGCCTTCTGGCTGCTGATGATGAGCATGGCAAGAGCAGATTGCAGCTTTTCATCTGGTACTGTTTTTTTTTATACAAAATGACATTTGAACAAGCTTGTGGATTTAAAATTGTCTAAGGTTCTCTGTGGTAACTGACGATGAAAATTTGTGATTTCATTCATTTACTAATTTCCCCTTAAGGTTTGACTTGCCGGAGTTGCATGAGCAGGGCTTTGGTGGCTGTCAGGTCACGTATGGAATGCTAAATGATGGTGTCGTTTCTACCATAATCATAGCGCCCAGTTAGAAACGATCAGCTGTGGAAAGTCAATGCTAGCCACCAGCATTGTAAGCAGAGAAGATCCTTCAGATTCAGGCAGCAATCCAAAAGAAACAGGCACTATTCAGAATCTAATTCAGAAGGATCGAGTTCTTGGTGCGGTGCGTCGCATAGTTACTTTTAATGTTTTTGTCTTTAATACTTTGTGTTATTAGTTTCACTCATATATTTGTTCGTCTCCATAAGTTTATTTGGCTCATTTCAACCAGGAGTAAACTGCTTCTGGATTAAATCAAAGTTTAAAAATAGACTTCCAATGGAACATGGTGAAGGGAAGCTTGTGGTTGCAAACTCAAAAGATGTCCCAACTATGGAAGCTTTCAGTCTAACAAATTTTGCCGCCTCAGAAATTTTGTTGACATTACTCTCAGGACACATAAATAATACTCTTTCTCATAGAAAACAACATGATCAACTACATAAATACTTCTCTGTTTCAAAATTTTGCAGGATTTGCTGACTAGACTGTTTAAATACCATCATGGGAGCAATTCCAAATTCTTTAATTAGGTTCGACACTAATTTCCAGACAAACTAAACAAAGGAATCAAAAAAAAAAAACTTACTGATGAACTGCCTTTTGTTTCTTAAATAATTTGAAACTAACTGGCTTAGAAACTCAACTTTGAGCTGCATGAGCTTCTGTGGATTTTTGCATTGAACAGGTAGTATGTAATGTAAAAATGAATAATTCAGCTGAAGAGCGAAATTGAACATTAAATGTATGATGTTATTCTAAGATATTAGTTTTTAACCTGGCAGCATCACCCCTGATTGTTAAATATGGGAAAACCAGTAACATCCATGAGTTAATTAGATTTCCATTTACTAATGTCTATCTCCACACTTTGGATGCTACATACCTAGCGGTCTGCAATTAAACAAGCCCCTAGTCTAGTATTGGTGAGTGGTGCTGATAAGCATTGCCAAATTCAAGAAAACTGTTGATAAAATTGTTATTCTTTTACGTTTCTTTCAAATGGTATTATAACAGCTGCCTTTTAATTGGCTAGTTTCATTCTCCAGGTTGCTGATGAGGCAAAGTATATAAAAACTTGCAAAACTGAACGCACAAGACAGTTGCATGAGCTCCACACTAGGCTAGATGAAAATTCCTCCACAGAATCTAGTCACAATAAAGCTTTTGAAGATGAAATACAGAGTAGCCTAAGCATTATTCTGGCTTCAGATGACAGTAGAAGGGCTGCATACCAGCTTGCTCATGATGAGGAGCAGCAAAATGTTGCTGTAAACAACTCTCTCTCTCTCTCTCTCTCTCTCTCTCTCTCTCTCTCTCTTTCTTTTTTGTTGTAGGCTCATTCTTTTTGTTTTCTCATTGGGAGCTGTGCTTAACTTTTTCCATTATGTATTTAAATTGCAATAACTCCCTTAACAGGAAAAATGGATGCACTTGTTTCGCACTTTGATTGATGAGAGAGGTCCATGGTCTGCTAATCCTTTTCCAAATAGTGCTGTACGACACTGGAAACTGGATAAGACGGAAGATGCATTGCGGCGTAGACTGAAATTGAGACAGAATTACCATTTTGATGAAAAGCTTTGCCATCCTCCATCCACTGCCCCCAGCAAAGATGTTACCATTCCTATTAGTGAAAGCAAATTTGGTTTTGGTCAACATATTCCAGAGCAAATGAAGCAGTTTCTACTGAAAGGGGTGCACAGGATAATTGATGATGGGACCTCAAACCAATGAAAATGATGCTAGCCTGGGGACAAAAGGCATAATGTAAGTGGATGTCTCAGAGAGTCAATGCCTGAACTAGTGGCGATATTGATGATCAGAAAGATGATGTTCAAGACAGAAAAGATTCTTCTTCCTCTCCACCAGAGGCAGAAACTAGTGAGGTATGTACAACCAAATAACCATGTCTTACAATGGGCAACAATGGGGTTAGTGCATAATTCCATCCATGGTCTGGATTTCAGGTTCTTATGTCTGTTGCATGTGTACTCGTAACACCAAAGCGAAAATTAGCTGGATATTTGGCAGTCAAGAAAAATTTCTTGCATTTCTCTGGTGAATTTTTGGTGGAAGGAACTGGAGGATCATCTGTTTTTAAGAACTTTAATACTTCAAGCAATTCTGATGTGACCAAGCCTGATCAATGGGGAGGAATCTCAAAGCAAAAGTTCCATAAATGGCCCTTAAATTCTGATTTTGAATCCGAAAAAGGGATCCCTAATATTGATGCTATTCATGAAAACAGGCTGCAAAAGCAACAAAAAAGTATCAAGCGCCATCGAAGATGGAATATCGTCAAGGTAGGAAAACTGCAGTTGTCTCTTTCTCAGTTGTCTTTCATATAAATTTCTACCCCACAATTTGATTTTTCTTATTTCTGCTGTCTGCAGATAAAATCTGTTCATTGGACTCGATATTTGCTTAGATACACTGCCATAGAGATCTTCTTCAATGATTCGGTTGCACCTATATTTTTTAATTTTACTTCACAAAAGGATGCAAAAAATGTTGGAACGTTGATAGTTGCTGCAAGGAATGAGTCTATGTTCCCAAAATGGAGTAACAAGGACAAGAGTGGAGCTATTTCCTTTGTTGATAGACGTGTAGCACTGGAAATGGCAGAGACTGCCAGAGAAAGTTGGAGAAGAAGAGAAATGACAAACTTCGAATATCTGATGATTCTCAACACTCTTTCAGGAAGATCTTATAATGATTTAACTCAATATCCAGTCTTTCCTTGGGTATTGGCTGATTATTCCTCAGAGATTCTAGATTTTAACAAATCATCAACCTTTCGTGATCTTTCAAAACCTGTTGGAGCACTGGACCCAAAACGGTTTGAGGTTATTTCCTGTCAACTCCTGTTGTTGAATTAAATACTGAGTCAAATCTTTTGACTTTGAAATTTTTAACAAATATCTTTTTATCTTTCACTTGTTCAGGTTTTTGAGGATAGATACCGTAACTTCTGTGATCCTGATATACCCAGGTAATGATCAACCCTTATTTTAGGATTCATCTGGCCTTCCGAGTTACAGCAATGCACTTAAATTAATTCTCTTGTGCAACAATGTCTGTTTCTGGTTGCAGTTTCTACTATGGATCTCATTACTCAAGCATGGGGATTGTGCTTTTTTACCTGCTTAGATTAGAGCCATTCACAGCTCTTCACCGTAATCTGCAGGTATTGACAAATTCTAACTTTGCAATTTCCATACAGTGTTATTTCCACTGTTGATGATTGTTCAACTAAACCTTGTGTTTGGTAGTTTTCTATCTAAGTCACGGTCCAAAAACGTCGTTTAATTTTTTGGTCAGGGTGGTAAGTTTGACCATGCAGATCGTCTTTTTCAAAGCATTGAGGCCACATATCGGAATTGCCTTTCTAATACAAGTGATGTGAAGGAGTTAATACCTGAATTTTTCTACATGCCTGAGTTTCTTGTTAATTCAAACTCCTATCATCTTGGAGTAAAACAGGATGGTGGACCAATAAAGAGCGATGTCTGCACATTGTTGATTGCAAACACTAGGGAACTAATCACCAGATTTTTTAGATTATATTTTTTATCAGAAACTGATAGGTCCCTTCCTCACAGAAAAATTAATGAAAAGGAAGAACCCTAAACCAATCGATCAAAAGAAATAGAATTCATAAGATTTTCGTGGAAAAGATTTACAAATCTGGAAGGATATTCGAGTGTCCTCCAGCTCTCCCCTCCCCTTGGTTACTCAACCCCCAAACAGGATTCGATAATAGAAAAAAACATCCCCCCACACACTACGATACTAGAATTTATATTAGAGAAAAGGAATAACAAATTGTGCCAGTTAGGCATAACTAACTCTTCCCTCCACCTCTATTCTCCTTGCTGTTCCACGTTGCTTGCTTCTTGCTTCCTGTTTTCCTCTCCTCACATACATGATTTGGATGGAAATTTCTTAATGCAGTGCTTGAGTTGAACCTGTCCTCAAAAGGTTAAAGCGAAATAAATTGTTGTTGGATGACCTCAAGGGTTTCCACCAGTCCTCAATCGAGGCGGGTCCTTCAGGTGGATCGGGACCTCAGTGCCGGTTCTCAGTTGCAAGGATGGATGAATACCTCGAACTTCCCATTGTTCAACAAGCAGCTCCAAACTACCTATCAAGTGATAAGGAACAGTGGAGTAGCTTGGATGGGAGCCAATGGCACATTTAAGTTGGGAGGCATGGAAAACATTGTGAATTTTGGCAGAGGGGGACAACTTTAACTAATAAGCAACCAGGCCTATACGCTTCAGAATCTCAAAAGGGCCAAAGTAACGGAGGGGCCAATTTCTCATTCAGTTTGGAGCATAAGGTATGTTGCCGATAAGGCCTTAGTTTCACAAAAACGAAATCGCTGACCTAGAGACTTATGTCACGACGATGACTATTGGCGATGTGTTTCATCCACTGTTGCGCACTGGACAAGTACTGTATGAGTTCCAATAGGATGGCATCGCAAGAAAGTAACTAGGCCTCTACCTCCTCATTAGTGGCTGACCCCTTTTCATAGTGAACTAGAGGGCGCCTAGCGATATAAAGGACCACGAAAGGTCATACTGTTATTTGTATTGTAAGGCGGTGTTATAACGATACTCTACCCCAAGCGATCCGTCTGTCGGTCGAGGTTTATTAAAGTGAAGTAGTGTAGTCACGTTTCTGGTCCTCGATTGACCACTTAGGTGTCAGTTTGGGGATGATATGCTGAACTACGCCTAAGTTCCTATCCTTGGAGAGTGAACAATTCGCACCAAAACAAACTCATAAAAATCGGGTCTTGATTAGACAGACTATTTTCTTAATGAAATACCGAGCAACGGTGATAGTCGTGAATGGATGCTTTAACGCCACAAAGTGCGCATACTTAGTTAAACGATCTACCACAACAAGTATCACATTATATCCCTTGGAGCGCGGATGGCCCTCGATAAAGTCCATAGTAATATCTTCCCACACAGTTTGGATTGGTGGTAGTGGTTGAAGAGAGATTTCATGTGAAACGCGGATCGTCATGTTTGTTGGGCAGCGGCGTCACAGGCACAGATGGCCTCTTTGGACCATTTTTCTTCATGCCTCGCTAGTAGAATTCCGCTAACAATTGACTATATGTGCGTCGAATCCCCGCATGACCACTGTTAAGGATTAGTCTCCTAATCCATTTAGGATTCTTTTTCTTCTCTCTTTAGTCTCCTAATTAGACTCTAACTTTGTTTTCTTTTTGCCCTAACACTAGTATATATATATATATATATATATATATACCTATATATATATATATATTTTTTTTTTTTTTTTTTTTTTACCTCCTTTGTAAATTAATGAGAATACAAAATTCATTTTCTCACGTGGTATCAGAGCCATAGAAGAGTTTGGGAATATTAGGGTTAGGGTTTCGCCATGCCAGTCAATTTTGTGACCCATCAGAGCCCAGTTGCCTCACTCCACATCGTATTACGGTGGAAATCGCAAAACCTCTACGAGCCCTTGACCATGAAGTGAGACAACTTTTGTCGCGGAAAAATTTTAGGCAACCTTCTGGCGAGTGGACACTCCCGGGATCATGGGAGCCCTAAGCTCCCGGTGCAAAATATATGACATCAAGTTTCTCACGCACCCTGCTGTCCTTCACGCGCCGTCGCGAGAGGGCGTGTGACAACTTCTCTAGTCGCTGAACTTCACCACCTGAGTCACCTACCGCCGATCAACTAGCCTATCTCCCTGGTTTTCTGCTCCAACACTTGAATCTGCACTTTTTCCTCTGTATTGTGTCCAATCGCTACACTTTTCTGGGTTTTCTTGATTTTTCCGACACCCAACAATATCTATAGGATTTCGGGAGTTGTTTTGCCCCCTCTAGCCCCCTGTTTCATCTTTCAGATTCTTATAGCTATGATCTCTTACCTTTTGGTTTCTATGGCTACCAAAGGTTCAATCTTTTCTCTCATTTTGGTTGCATCTGCTGTTATTACATTGGAGCTTATTTTATACCTTTTGCCTCGAGCATCAAATGCATTCATTGCGTTTGTTGCTCGGGCCAGAGTGATATAAACACCTTTCATATTTCTCTGGACCTTGGATTCTTGATTTTGGAGCCTCTGATCATCTTTATTGTAATAAGGATATTTTTTCTTTTCTTACCTTTACTTCTCCTTTACCCATGGTTACTTTAGCTAATGGATCTCAAACCATAGCTAAAGGAATCGGTTCAACATGCCCTCTTCCTTCCTTACCCTTACTTCTGTCCTTTATGTTCCTGATTCTCCCTTTAATTTGATTTCCATTAATAAGTTAACTTGTGATCTTAATTGTTTGATTACCTTTTCTAATCACTCTGTCACATTGCAGGACCGGAGTTTGGGGCAGATGATTGGCATAGGACGTGAATCTCAGGGCCTCTGTCATCTTAGCTCGCCTTCACCTTGCTTCTTTGCCTTGACCTTCCTGGATCTCTTCTCATATTCTACAATCGTCTTGGTCATAGAGACATTTCAGAAGCTTAGCATGGTTCCTCTTTTCTGGTTGTTCATCGAATTGAGTGTGTCATGTCGGCAGGAGGCATGCTCGTGTCTCGTTTCCCAGCGTGCAGATCAGCGGACAAAGTCTCCTTCAGGCTTGTCCACCGCGATGTGGGATCCTTTTGGGTTGGAGTCACCTTAGGGTTTTGGTACTTTATTGTACATAGATGATTATTCTCGATGTACTTGGCTATTTTAATGAAAACTTGTGTTAGGTTATTCTCTATTTTTCGAGTTTCCAAGTGAAATTTGGCTCAATTTAATACTTTTTCATTCGTATCCTATCAGATGCAAATAATGTCAAGGAATATCTTTACCATCGATCTCTTCCTTTATGTCCTCATATGGAATTCTTCACCGGTCCTTTTATGCTTACACTCCTCGACAAAATGAGTGGGTGGCCCATGAAGCAGATCATTAGTTGAAGTAGCTCGCACTCTCCTACTCCATCATAAGGTTCCTCAGCGTTTTTGGGGGGATGCTATCTTAGCTACTTGTTATTTGATTAATCGTATATCATCCTCCGTTTTGCATGATCATATCCCTCATTCTATCCTCTTTCATAATCAACCTCTCTTCTGCCTTCCTCCACCATTCGGTTTTTTTATCATCATACTTCTACTGGCCAGTGTATTTACTTGATTGTTTATGTGGATGACATTGTCATTACAGACCCGATGACCGGGATGGGTATTGAAACTCAAACAGCACCTCTTCAACCACTTTCACACAAAAGACTTGGAAACTCTGCAAGTATTTTCTAGGCATCGAGTGCTTCAATCCTAATTACGGGTGGTTATTTCGAGAGAAAGTATGCAGCAGATATGTTGAGCCAATGCTGGTATGTTGGAATTTGTAAGCTTGTAGGCAGCCACATGGATCCAAATCATCAAGCTGGTACTCGTCTGAGAGGCCTACAAAATCGAGGGCAATGCTCGACGACTTGTAGGTAAACTAAACTATCTTACTATCACACTCGGCCAGAGCGTTTTCTTTTTCCTATAAGCATAATCAGGTTCTCACAATCACATATGATGGCCATTTGGGATTTGAGTTCATGTATTCTCGTTATGTCGAAGACACTTGGTCAAGGGGTGTTGTATAGAACAAGGTCATACCCAGTGTGACTCTGATGATGCGAGAATAGGCGGGGCTCATAGACGTTCTACATCAGGATATTGTGTGTTCATTGGAGGTAATTTAATATCTTGGAAGACTAAGAAACAAGATGTAGGAGTAGGATCTAATCTTTAGCCAGGGAGTATCTAGCTATGACCCCCCTTGTAACATGTGAACTCATGTGGATTTGAAGCATCTCTCCTCGAAACTAAAGATTTGGGAAGGATGAACGGATGAAACTTATATGTTGATAATCAAATCGCCTTGCATATTTGATCTAACCCCGGTTCCATAGGACCCGAAGCACATTGAGTGGATTGCCACTTTATCGAGCATGATTGTTTAAAGTGCATGACTACTAGTTTTGTCAACTCTAATGACCAACCTTAACAAATATCTTCACTAAAGTCTCTTAGGGTCCTGGGATAGAAATATATATGTGACAAAATTTGGTGCTTTTGATCCTATGTTCTAGCTTGAGGGAGGTGTTAAGGACCAGTCTCTAATCTCTATTTAGGATTCTTTTCCTTCTCTCTTTATTCTTCTAGTTAGACTCTAACTTTGTTTTCTTTTTGCCCTAACACTAGAGTATATATATGTATTTTTCCTCCTTTGTAAATTAATGAGAATTCAAAATTCCTTTTCTCTCAACAACTACCAACACAACACTATTATGGAATTCACGGAGCAGTGCCTCTACATAAGGAGACCCAGCTGAAATAGCCAACTTCCCTTTATAATACAGTTGTCCAGCTACGAGGGAAAAGGCTGGATATGTTGCTGGATCTTGTTGAATGGCAGTGCTGATGTTGGCTAAAAAAGGATCAACTGCCACCAATTCTTTTTAACTCTTCAAATGCCTGGAGAATAGGGACTGTCAAGGAAGATAAAATAGCATCTCCTAGGACTTGGGACAAGGAGTATGCTGCAGAATTTGTTTTGCCAAGCTTGTACTGAATAGAAAAACTGTAGGGCATGAGTTTCAAGAGCCATTTTTTATATGCAGCTTCCACTTCACGCTGTTCCAACAGGAAACGCAAACTACGCTGATCCGTACGGACTGTTAAGTGCTTGCCCAAGATATATGGTCACCATTTTTTAGCCTGGCCTTACAATTGCCATTGGCTCCCTTTAGTAAAACAAACTCCGAAAGATTACCGACGGTGCTGAGTTTGGTATGAAAACGATGGCCTATCATGTAGCATTAAGACTACACCCAATCCCAAACCCGAGGCATCCGTTTCAATCACAAATTCTTGAGAAAAATCCGGTGGAGCCAAGACTGGCAAACTGATCATAACATCTTTTAGCTTTTGGAAGGCATCCTCGGCTTCGCTATTCCAATGAAAGGCATCCTTCTTCAGTTGTTGAGTAAGTGGCCAAGCCAACAAACTGTAGTTGCGCACAAATTTCCTATAGTAACCGGTTAAACCCAGGAATCCACGCAAAGCTTGGAGCATAACATGAGTGGGCCAATCAATAATAGCTTGAATTTTGGAGGGATCAGTCGAAACACCCTGGGAATCAATAACATGGCTGAGGTAATCAATTTTGTTCTGCCCAAAAACACACTTCTTGACATTGGCAACCAGCTGATGAGAGCGAAGGGCATCAAAACAATAAGCGAGGTGGTCGAATGACCTTCACAAAGTACGTATATATCATAATGTCATCGAAAAATACCAGCACAAACTTACGAAGAAATTTCCGAAAGATGTCATTCATGAGTGAATGAAATGTCGAGGGTGCATTCGTAAGGTCAAAAGACATAACCAAAAATTCATAATGACCAATGTGAGTACGGAACGCTATCTTTGGAATATTCTTGGCCTTAATTCTGATCTAATGATACCCGAACTTCAAATCAATTTTACTAAAGATGGTGGCACCATGGAGTTCATCCAATAGCTCCTCAATGATGGGTATTGGAAACTTGTCTAGGATAGTGGCTTGATTGAGAGCCCGATAGTCAACACAAAATCTCTAGCTTCCATCCCTTTTCTTGACCAACAAAACCGAGATAGAGAAGGGACTTGTACTCGGTTGAATGATTCCTACAGCTAACATCTCTGCCATAATTTGTTCTATCTCATCTTTTACAATTTAGGGGTAGCGGTATGGCCTGACAAAAATTGGGGATGTGCCCTCCTTAAGAACAATGGTGCGGTCATGTGCCCGACAAGGGTAAACCAAAAGGTGTGGAAAATAAATCTGAGAAATTCTCCATCAATTTCTCTATCTCTAGCATGGTGAACTAAGGTAGGGACTCTGGTGTAGACGAATCCCCCTCCACCGGTAATAGGGATAGTTGTTCGAAATCTAATAGGATGCCTTGACGTACGTGGTGGATTGTGCGAACCATAGACCGCTGGGAGACTTGGGTTTTGCAAAGAGACGAATCCCCCTATAGATGCACTCTGGTATTCCCCATTTTAAACTTCATGCCCATTTATTTAATTCATACAAGACTCCCAAATAAGCCAACCACTAACCCAAAAATTACATAATTTTACTTACAAAAGATGGAAAAAAAAATCAAAAAATTACTTCCAATTCGGCCATATGAGCTTGCTTTACTTAGACATACTAGAAGTCCTAATTTGGCTCACTACCTAGAATGACCCCAAATTCCTTAGTGCGCGACATCTCAGTCAAGTTCTTCCACCATAGCGGATATAAAATTGTGTGAGGCTTCCGAATCAATTAGTACAATTACTTCCCTATCCTTGATTCGCCCTTGGATTTTAAGCGAGTGTGGGGATGACAAACCCACCATAGAAGAGAGGGATAGCAAGAGGGGTTGGGGATCCTCTTCGACGTCGTCGATACCCGTAGTGGCTTGCTTTACATCGGCCGACATTGTATAACTTCCATCCTCAAACGAGGATCTCGTCATCAGTGCCTCATATCACATGAGTTCCTTTGTTTACACTTGATGTCCAGCGCAAACTTCTCATCACAACGAAAGCATAAACCCTTGCTTCTCTTATCCTGCATCTCTGCGTCCGTCATTTGTCGAGAAAATTTGTAAGAAGGGCTAAGTGGTGGATGAGACTCGAAGGTTGTAAGGTGGCGGCACATAGGGTTTACAGAGTGAGAATTGCCTGGGTTCAGATTTTTAAATTGGGAGGTTGACTATGGGTTATGGGCCGAGTATGTATGGTTCGGGTCGTTGAATAAGACCCAAAAGGGATGGGCCGCGGCCAGGGGAAAAGGCCATATCAGCTAACTGGGCGCTAAATTCTTGTGTCTTTAATTTGTTGGGCGTGTTCTAAAAGCAGTGATTTTAGAGGCGAACTATCGGTGACCAAAGTCGTAACTTAGCCCTAACATCTTCTCTAAGCCCATTCCTGAGGCGGTCTCGACAGGTCTTTTAACTTGTCGCACAAGGGTCCCATTAGCATCTCAAATCGACGCCGGAATTCTTGGACTGAATCAGTTTGTCGTAAGGAGAATAGTCGATCTAAGAGGGTACCTGCCTGTAATGTGTGAAACCGTTCGAGTATCATTTGAAAATCCAGGCCATCCTGTAATCCCTCTGATCTTCATAAGTAATACCCGAAGCGAGGGCTTCTCCCTCAACCCACTGGTACGCACAAGCTTCTGCTAAGCGTGAGCCTGTTGATCTCAAAGTATCGCTCCGAACAAAATAACCAACCCTCCGAATCATCGTCGACGAAGACAGGTAACTCCAGTTTCCAGGGCAACAACTCTCTGTCGTGGTTGTTAATCAACTCGAGGGGTCATCCCCTCCGACTTTAATCTGGTTCTGACCGCTTCCAAATGCTTCATATTCCGGAATCCTTTCATCCCTTAGGCTCTTTATTTAGTCTTGGTAGTGATAATTGTGGATTCAATACTCTCGCTTCAAATTGTTGGACTTGAGGAAAGTATTAAACTTTCCTCCGGCACAAGCCAATCCGATTCATGGTGTTATTCAACCGATCTACATCCAGTCGATTGAACCGCTCTAGTTGTGTCCCCTTCTGGTTGAGCTCTGATCGAAAGGTAACCATTTGACTCTCCATCTCTTCCATTTTACTCTCTGACTTCTCCCCTACAGCGGTGGATCGAGTTTCCATGCTCTGATACCTATGATAGGTCCCTCCCTCACAAAAATTAATGAAAAGGAATAACCCTAAACCAATCGATCAAAAGAAATAGAATTTATAAGATTTTCGTGAAAAAGATTTACAAATTTAGGAGGATATTCGAGAGTCCTCCAGGTCTCCCCTCCCCTTGGTTACTCAACCCCCAAACAAGATTCAATAATAGAAAAAAACATCCCCCCCACACACTATGCTGCAGGGTATATTGAGAAAAGGTAACAAAATTGTACAGCTAAACAACTAATTCTTCCCTCCACCTCTATTCTCCTTGCTGTCCACATTGCTTGCTTCTTGCTTCTTGATGTGGGGCCTAACAGAAACAGTAGAAATTATTCATTAGAAATAAAGCGAAAGTACAAAGGAAGTAAGAGATTTCCTTCCAATAACATGTACTTACAAAACCAATGCTAAAGCGGAGAATCATAAACTGCTACCCAATTAAGAAGTAAAACTGAAAGAGGAACTCTAAAAACATTGGTACAAGAAGCCCACAATGATGAATAGAAATAAAATAAATCCCATAGCTCCTCTTCGGTTCTCTCCTTATTCGTAAAAATTCTTGCATTTCTCTCTTGCCAAACAAACCAAATCAGAGAGAGGCATACAATCTGAGATTATATTATTAGTACAATTCTCTGATTTCTGTGATTGCATAACATTATATCTCCTATTTTATTTTTTCTGATGGAGGATTTTTAGTAATTAGTCAACTTTTTTGTGCAATTCAGTTTCCTAATTTGCACGACTGTACACTTTAAATACTAATATCATTTTGTTAAAAATGTAATGAATAAAATCTCTCTTCAACATGGCACCAGAGCCTTTTCAAGGTCTCTAAATGTTCTTCTGATTTTCCCAGTGATCTTCTTTAATGCTGATTACCATTGGCTTTCATTCCTGCTATTATTTGCTTCAAGTGGCTTTCATTATGAGCACCATTTTCTTTCTTCAATGCCATTTTTGTCATTTATCTGTCTCTATTTCACTGTCTGCTATGTCAAAAATCTTAGAAATTTTGATCTCAAACATTGTGTTTTTGAACAAACAACCTACCAATAGATAGCAAAACCTTTCAGCCTCTATTTAGTAACAATGGCTGAAACTATCTGGTGTGGTCTCAGCATGTGTGCATGTTACTAAAAGGAAAAGGCAAGCGCAGTCACTTGATTGAACCTATGTTAAATGATGATCCTACCTTTGCTTCTTGGGGTGAGGGGGACTCGATAATAATGTCCTAACCACAGAACATGATGCAATTTGAGATCAATGGAATGAGTATATTCTTGACTATGGCAAATCAATTCTGTGGCAGGGTAACAAACCTATTCAAAGTCAAAGATGCTGCTCAGATTTATGAAATGAAGGTTTAGATGCATTCTGAAAAGCATGACATTTCATCCATAACTGAGTACTATACTGTTATGAAAGATTTGAGATTCGAGTCAAACCATTTCCAATACCTTGAAATGAAGAATACTGAGGATGCTGTTATGTTTCTTATTGCATGAGAGCAAATAAACTTAAGAAACAGAGTACGGGAGGTCGTAGACTCAAGTCCCTATAAGAGCAGAGTACTACGACGATGTAATGCAAAGTGAATAGATGTAAAAAAAAAACATGACATGTGATTGAGTACTTGTTCAAGTACTTAGGAAGGAGTCATTGACATCCCTAAGTAAGGTATTCTCAGTTATAAGGATTGAAGAAGTGATAAGGAGCATAATGCTGGACACTCTAGCAAGTGGAGGATCTATGTCTGCAATTTTAAGCTCTCGAAGTCTAAAACCCTACACAAATTCTGGTAGAGGAGATGTGTTTGAGTCTTAGGTAACAAGATAACCCTTAATGTATTCATTGCAAGAAGATGTGTTGGACGTTGTGTGAGAAAATACCATCCTTTGGCAAGAATGGTGGAAACTGAAAAAGGTAGCAGTCCATACAACAAGGAAGCTAAGAAAATAATACAATTTTGATGGAGTAAACCAACCTTGAGAATTCAAACATTCCAAACTCTTAGGATTGAATGAAGAAGAGATTGAAAGACCTCAAGGGCTTTTCACCTCTATAGACAAACCTAGTCATCGTGCTTCTTGGCTGAACTAGGTAAGTACTCCATGAATAGTTGTTTTAGTGCCTCAACCAATTGTTGGCATTAAAAATTGGTTGTAAACTAGTGTGTTATTGACCATATGACCCATAACCATATCTCATCCTGAATCCATGTGTCGTAGTATACATGTATCATACGTTAACATATTTGTTTGTATCTTATGAGGATACTTTACTTATAGGGTTGTAACCATTTAGGATGAGTAGATAATCTTAACTAATGTATAGCCTAACCTTCTTGTATATATATGTATGATGACTCGATGGAAAATACAAGGAATTCATTCCTCCAACTCTTCTCCTCTTAGTTTCTACATGGTATCAAAGTCTAGGGTTCGGATTTGGAATTTGTTTGAAGAAGAAATGTGAGGTTATTTGTTCATAGGGGAGGACGGGAGTGATTTCTTAAACACCCCATTTACCCACCCCTGAGAGGCGTGGAGTAACTCAGTGTCGGTGTAAGAGGGCGTCAGCTGCTTAAATGAGTCTGCTCCTGAGTCACGGTGATCGAAGCGCGTGTGTGATCCACACACGCCAATTTGGTATTCTACCCTGTTTCCCATGCGTCGGGGCATGAGGGCACGTGGGGCTTCCTCCACCTAGGTTGCTGGCCGTCGACAGGTCTTTCTACCCATCTGGTTTCCCTGTTTGGTACCTGGATCTGCTACTTTTGGTGCTTCTTGTGTTCGGTTGCCAATTTGTTCCTAGGGTTTCTTGGTTTTTTTAGTGATTGTTTGTGATTCAGTGGCATCAACAGGTGTTTTGAGGTTTGTAGGGCCAAATTCCATTTAGGTGTGGAGCTTTCCATGGAATAGAGGTCCTTTTATGTGCAAGAATCCTATTTTCTGGTGTTTTTCGGATTGTTAGAAACTTGTTTGAGTTAGATCCGCTCTTTTGACTAACAAGATACCCTTAGGTGGAGTTGTGTGTCATTATTGCCATAATCCAGGGCATCTACGCCAGGATTGTAGGAAGTTGCAGGATAGAGATCGAAGGTTTCAGTGTGCTCATGAATCATTGAAGAGTGCTTCTACTCCTAGCACTATGCTTAATAAGATTGATCATCTAGCAGCGTATCTTTATTTTTCTTTGCCTCCCAAATTGACTCCTAGAGCCACACTCCTGCATGGCTTGAGTTAATTAGGTTTATTCTGCGTTTCGTACAAACCATGCCATTGTTCACCACGCGTAGATTGGTGACATCTTCATGTCCTTGGATCGAGGACACAATTCATCCTACTCTCAATCACTTTGACCTACTGTTTATAGGTTTCATACCCATTCTGCAATTTAATTTCCACTTTTTTTAATTAAACTCACTTATACATTTTTAATTTGCATTATCTCATTCTTTCAGATTATTGTTTGATTATGGATCTTTGGCAAAGCGGATTATTGTGGTAGGGACCCGAGTGCAGGGTCTCATCCTTGAAGCTTGAAGGTGTCAAAGTGCGTTGCTTGATGCAGGTTGTTGCAGTTTAGTTCTGCGTGACTTAGGTCAATCCTTCTCTGCTGTTGAAGAAATTCTCTCCCTCGGTTCTAGCCTATCCCCATTGAACTATGGTGAGTGTCAATATGCTAAGCTTCAAGCTAGGGTGTAGTTGAGTCCCTAGAGTCAATAAATGGAAACCCATTCCTTTGAATTTGAAATCCATTCGGATGTGTGGAATGATAGGACCCGACCCGGATACCCCTCCAGGGTTCCCTGGGTGGTCCCGCCTAGTGGAGTTCCATTGTACAATCCCTAGGGGATGCTCAAAAGGGACCCGCCTAAAGAAGCCAAGCATGCGGTACCCTGATACCTCGATTATATAGAAAATCCACGGTAGACCTATCCAAATGTAGGTCATAACCACCTTTATACGTAATAATGACTCATATGAGTTCGATACTAATATCTGAGCATTAAGGTATTTGCGAATTTAGGGTTACAAAATGAAAATAAATGGGTCAGCAGAAACAAGACAAATGGATGGGAGTATTGGAAATCTTTGCGGTATCGCGAAAAGAGCGGTGTTGAATGGCGCGAGGGTATGACGCATGGTACCCTTTGGGACCTAGAACCCGGATTTAAAACAATAAACGTGAATTAAATCTCGAGTGAGTGACAGCATAATTTATAAGGAAAATAATGTTTTTAATTTTAAACATTTCACTTCTCTCAAGACATAGTTCTCCTTTGTAAGATTCCCCGGATTTAGCAGCGTTTCACAAAGAGTGACTTTGCAAAACCCGACAATATTATGAATTCATGCTCCAATAGGATTAACTCTTCATTATCAGAGACAACATAACACGAGATTTATTCACCCACATAAATTAAATGCATAAAACATATGAACATCATGTCGTCTGATTAATCATCGGAAAAATACAATAATCATAACTATTAAAAAAGTTATACCTTACTCGAAACCAATGATATACTTAGGTACCATATAGAATCAACTATGTACCATACCTTATACGCTAACGATGTGCCATGTATTATGCCATCTAAGCGTAGGACACCCCACCTCCGCGATAGCTAACTGCGGGAATGTTGTAGTAAAACTAATGATGATAAGCGGTGCGGTGAAGCCGACCTCGGCCGTGGAAGTAACATATAACCGTTGGATGAATCAACCTCAAAATCACCGTGGCAAAACCAGGAAGACCATGAACCCGTAGGAATTAAACCCGGAGCCTCGACCATGGAAGTAACATATAAGCTAGATTTAGGATTTAGAAACCAACCTCACGTCACCGTGGAAAAACCCAGAATACCAAACCGTCGGGTAAACTCGACCTCCACGTATGATGGAAATAATATAACCGAATTTGGATGTAACCAACCTCACGACAAGTAATGAAATATCAATATACTAAGCCGTCGAATGAAACTAAGGCCTCACGGCTTAGTGGAAATAATATATAACCGTTGGATTGGCAGCTTGACCCTCACGACACTAGTGGCAATCTCAATGCAGCATAATATATCTACGAATCCAAATCTCAGAATTTACAATATGGTACATCACCTTATAACCTATGACACAATGTCCTTACTGCATATTGTGCTTTTCAACGTCAGTATCCTAAGTTAAGAATTTATGAATTTACTTTCACAACTCAATCCCAACTACATTGAGAGCTAACACAGTTCATCAATTCAAGAAGCGAAATTGAGAAGCCACCTCAATGACCGTATTCATAACCAATTTTTAAACACATATTTCAAAAAATCACATTTCACAAAACAATAATTGTTCAAGGGGTTTAAAAACCCGATCCACATACCCCAAAATATCTAAATACCGCAGGCCTGTCACGGGCGGTACAGCTTCCAAGCAGTTAAAATGTTGACAAAATTCACGCTTAGTGATAACTTGTTTTTATATGAGGTAGATAATCACATTTATATCACAATGAAACCATTTGATCGAAAGCAGTATATATGTAAAATATTTAAATCCCGAATAGATATATCAGCGTAATAAATCCGTTTAAAAACATATAAACCGCTAACGGTATGAAATGTTTCGATCTTGTCCTTAAAAGTCCGTCTTGGCTGTTG
Organism: Tetrastigma voinierianum; assembly: GCA_016808115.1. Taxonomy (NCBI): domain Eukaryota; kingdom Viridiplantae; phylum Streptophyta; class Magnoliopsida; order Vitales; family Vitaceae; genus Tetrastigma; species Tetrastigma voinierianum. The sequence continues at coordinate 40,677 of JAEQBH010007439.1, read as the reverse complement.
TGAGAATGCTGTAATATAAATAAAATACCATAGGCTCAAATAATTGAACCAACGACATTGGGATATCCTAAGGCCTTAGAATAGCTTTTAGAACTATGAGACCATCAGGTGAACTCAGACGGGTCCAATTGAGTGTGCCCCAATGGGCAAATCTGCAAGAGTGGGGCTTTTACGGAAGCTAATTTCTTCGAGATTGTAGTCGATAGTGCAAAAGCATTCAATTTCCATATCTGTTTGATTTTGCCAAATTTAGGCCAATTTAATTAACTACATTTACGATCACAGGCACTCGATGATTACGAAACAACCTAAAATGGAAAACTAACCAGCGGCGTCAAAATTTACAAACCACATATCAATGAAGCCGAGAGACCGGGGAACTCATGGTGCCATTACCTTGAGGTCGACATTCGGCTGTGGTAGTAGGAGAGGCTTCGATCGACCAGGTCGTAACTTTGTTTTTCGTCGTAACTTCAGCGGTGAGGAATGCGCAAAAATGGACCACGGAAGTAGGTTGGGGGTCCAAAATGGTGGAAATGAGCTATAAGGTTGGCTTTGAAGTAATGGAAATGTTTGGAAGAGTGGAAAACCTCCGTTGTCCACGGTGGCATAGTAGCCGCTCCAGCCGAGCCCGTCGACCCGTCGGCGGCGATTGTGGCACCGGCAACCGTAGGGTCCCCCTTCCTCCTTGGCCGGCGCGTGTTCTTTGGTGGTTGGCCGGGTGCCTCGCCAGATGCGATCGCTGGCGGCAAATGGCTCGCGACCCGACTTAATTTCGGTTTGGAGAGCTTTCCTAGGGTTTGGGGCTCGAGGGTGTTTTGGGGCCCCTGGGGTTTCATTGGCGTCGTGAGTTATGTTTATATAGAATTAAATTAAACTTTTAGGGTAAAAACCCGAGACGAGAACTTGGACAGGCAGAGTGCTGCTTTGTTGAGCTTCTCATAATGTAACTTTTTTGCAGTAAAAGTCGGATTGTGACGTTCGCCGTCTATGTTTCATGTCGACGAGGAGCCCTACGAAATAGTGCTTTAGTTAACCTAAAACTATTCTTTCTCGAAAGAATGAGCACAAATTCAAACTTGAGATTAGAACTTATTTAAAAACTCGTTTTATTTGTGCAGAGATTAGTTACATGGAATCCATGTCAATAGTGTCCCAAATTGGGTTCCCGATATTTTATTAAGGTTGTCCAATGATTATTTGCGAACAACTAGTTTATATTAATGAAAAATGGTTTAGAGTTATTTTCTCTCACTTTAGTGTACTTGTGCATTCACACTTAGTTTCATGTTTTTCTATTCAAAATTTGAGAAGTGATAATGCCAAAGAATATTTGTCGAACAACCAGTCCTCATGCTAGAATGGCATCCTTATCCAAACATCTTTGTGTTGATACCAGCTACTCAAAATGGAGTTGTTGAAAGAAAAAACGAACTTTTGCTGGCAGACATTTCAAACTCTGTGTTTCAAATGATGCCTAACATTTATGGGCGATGCTATTTCCACCGACTTGTTTTTGATTGTCGAGATACCTTTCCTTTGTGTTGAATTTGGGCCACTCCGTTTCAAACCCTATTTTCCCATATAAAATCTTTGTTTACTGGCCAAAGTGCAGTATTTGATTGTCTTGTTTTGTTCGGGATGTTCGATGCATGTGTCTAAGCCAGTCATGAGTCATTGAGTGTACCTTGTGGTTACTGCCGAGTTGAGGGTATAGGTGTTATTGTCAGGTCTTATAGAGTACATAGTTTACCAGCGTCTCACCTTTCTTAAGAATACTTATTTTTCTCAAGACCCGATCCACACTAGTCAAGGGGAGTGTGATGATTTGCTCGTTTATACTCTTGCACCGTAAATTTCATACATTCCTCTTGACAAAGCCTCCTATCATTCGGGTCTACTCGCGCAGCATAGCCTAGTCTTGAGCCCTCCTACCATTGTTGTTTATTATTAGATCAAGTTCTATGTGAGTGATCTGTATTACTCTGTAAAAATGCTTGTTAGTGTACTCATCCAATTTCTTCATTTTTCTCTTATAACCATTTTTCATCCCATTCTTGTTAGTTTATTGCATCTTTGGACTCTATTTAGATTCTTTATCAAGGGTTTAGGAAGCCCTAACTCACCACAGTTTGGCGTGATCATGATGGGAGATGGATGCCTTATTTTAAAGAAATGATGCAGGACTTAATACTTCTTTGGGAAGAAAGCCATTGGTTGCCGATGGGTGTTTACAGTGAAGATTAATCCCGATGGATTAGTTGCTCAATTGAAGGCTTGCCTTGTTGCTAAAGGGTGTGCCTAGACCTATGGGGTGGATTATTCTGATACTTTCTTCCCGATTGCCAAGTTGACTTCTATTAAACTAGTTATATATCTCTAACGAAGCACTCATAGTTGGGACCTCCACCAAGCAATTTAAAATGGCATCTTTCTTCATGAGGATCTTGTAGAAGAAGTTTATATCGGGGCAGCCTCCGGGTTTGTTGCTCGGGTCAAGTAGAGTTTGTTGCCTTTGAAAATCATTATACGGCTTAAAACAGGGTCCCCGTGCATGGTTGGGCAAATTTAATGAAGTAATTGAGAAATTTGGCTTGCAAAAGGGCAAATCCGATCATTTTGTCTTTTACAGAAATTCTCAAGCAAGTATCATCTTGTTAGTTGTGTATGTTGATGATATTATCATTTAATTCAGAATATAAGCGGTATATCTTCACTCAGTCACTTCATGATTTCGCTGAAATGACTTAGGAATGCTAAAATACTTCTTGGTGTAAAGTTATGAGAGGCAAACGTGAGGCATCTTCTTATCTCAAAGGAAATTTGTGCTGAATCTATTTTCTGAAATAGGAAAATTGGCAGCAAAGCCATGTCAGTCCCCTATGGCACAATGCCTACATCTTACTAGAGAAGGCGAATTGTTTGAAGACCCTAAGAGATATAGAAGGCTGGTTGAGAGAAGGCGGGGTTACCTTATAGTAAACACAACCCTAATATTGCATACTGCGGTAGTGTTGTAGCCAATACATGTCTTCTCAACGGTTGATCATTGGAATATTTACCAGAACAAATTACATGCTACTTGAAAGGAGCCTCGGGACGTGGTATTTTATATAGAAATCATGGGCATAATAGACTTGAATGTTTCATAGATGTAGCTTGGGCAAGATCTAAGGAAGACAAAAGGTCCACTTCGGGTTACTGTGTGTTTGTTGGAGGGGTTCTAGTTTCATGGAAGAGTAAGAAACAGAGTATTGTCTCTCGATCTAGTGCAGAATCTGAGTATAGAGCAATGACACAGTCTGCATACAAGATTATGTGGCTCCATCAACTTTTGGCAGATGTCAGTATTAAAACCTCAGTCCCAGCAAAGCTTTGGTGTGACAATCAGGCTGCCCTTCATATTACCTCTAATCTTGTTTTCCATGAACGAACTAAACACATAGAGATAGATTTTCATTTCGTTCGTGAAAAAATACAACTTGGTTTGATTTCTACAGGATACGTGAAGACTGGAGAACAATTAGGTGATATCTTCACAAAGGCCCTAAGTGGAGACCGGGTTAGTTACCCATGTAACAAGTTGGGCATGATTAACATCTATCTTCCGACTTGAGGGAATGTTATGGTATCTTATCATATGTTATCATATTTGTTATAGTATGTATCATGCGTTAACATATTGGTTTACTCTTTATTAGGCTTCTTTGCATTATAGGGGTTGTAACCATTTAGGAAGAAATTAGATCATCTTACCTAATGTATAGCCTAACCTTCTTTTATATATATGTATGATGACTCAATGGAAAACACAAGGAATTCATTCCTCCAACTCTTCTCCTCTTAGTTTCTACATCCTGAAAACCAAAAAATCAAAATAGTTGGCAGTAGTTTAGCTACTGTGAAACAAGGGACTGAAAATGGCTACATTGTGGTTTTAGCTAAAATGAGGAGGCTGAGTTTGGAAGCCTGCCTAACATGACTAGGTTGAGAGGCAGTAATAGACCTCAAATCAGCCTCTAAGTATTATACTGTTCTTGGGAGAGATTTTGTGACATGGAGAAGTAAGAAACAAGGTTGCTAGGTCTAGTATAGAAGCAAAGGTCATGGTCATGGCATTAGGAATTTTTTTACTGAAAACAATTCTTGGTGATCTAGGAGTAGAAACAGGGAGCTGTGAGAAGCTAACCAGTGATAATAAACTAGCAATTGCTGCTTTGTACTTTTATTTGGTTTTGTAAGCACATGTTGGGAGAATCTCTTCAGCTTCCTTTGTACTTTCGCTTTTTTAATGGATATTTTACTATTTCTAATTAAAAAATAGCAATTTAGCTCTGAGCTTGATTCAACATGTATGCAAAACATGTTGGCGTGGATCAACACTTTATCATATAGAAGCTGAAGATGAGTATGAAGATCATTTAAAGCAAGTTGTGGTAAATTGTTGGGAAACCTTATGGACTCATCCTTCCACATCTAGTTGTATTCTGTTTTAACCTCCATGACGAAGAATTAAATTGAACTAATGTCTGCAGGGCTCACCTGAAGAATTTATAAATCAGAACCGGGAGGCTCTAGAAAGTGAATATGTTAGCTCAAATCTTCACCACTGGATTGATTTGGTGTTTGGTTACAAGCAACGTGGAAAACCAACGAAGTTGAGTGTATCCTCTAGCATCATGAAATTTGCTTTTAGGAATACATGAAACAATTTGATATTATTGTTTTCAAATTTAATGATTCCTTGGAAATAATATTGATTACAGGCAGCAAATATTTTTTACTATTTAACTTATGAAAGTGCTGTGGAGCTGGGAGCCATGGAAGATGATTTGCAAAGATCAGCCATCGAAGACCAGATTGCAAATTTTGGCCAGACACCTATCCAGATTTTTCGTAAAAAGCACCCTAGAAGAGGACCACCAATACCTATTGCTCATCCTTTATACTTTGCTCCTGATTCTATTAATTTGACTTCAATTGTTCCTAGTACAAGTTCTCCGACATCAGCTGTATTATATGTTGGTTTTACTGGACTCAGAAACATAGTCAACATCAGCCAGGGCTCACCATGTCAGTTAAGATGTGGTTGACAACCCAGCTCCAATCTGGTGGAAATTTGCCTTCTCTCTGGGGCACAGGTGGAACTGTGGTTCTTATTTAAATTTACAATGGAAAAGCTTGAGATGCAGTTAACGTTTCTAACTGTGCTGTGGAAATTTTTGCAGGATCCTTTTTTTTGGTATTGGTTTCTGACATCACTTTCTTCTCGAAAAATTGGAAGCCCCTTGGCTGAGTATATTGAACTCGGAGCGCAATGCTTTCAATAATACAGGCCCCATCTGAAAATTTTTAATTTCATGTGCTTGGTGGGAAGAATAAGCTTCAGTCATATCACTGAATGATGGAAGAATGGTGCAGAGCATTCGACAGCATAAAGATGTTGTTAGCTGTTGCAGGTAAAGGTTTCCTTATTGGAAACACTAAATCACGAGTACAGGAGTAAGTTCTGGAATGATCACTAGGTATTGACCTGTCTGTTGTTCTTCAGTTGAGTAATCAAAACAAGATGAATTTAAAAATATGAACTCAAGCCTCAAGAGATTGTGAAATTAAAACTTTTATTTTATTTATGTGTTATTGCTCTATATATTTGTTACTTTATATGACTTTGGATCAGGCTTATCCTTTTGAGAGTGTATTGACTACTAATCCAAAGAATCGTGGAAGGTGAATGTTAATAGGGGCTTTTTTTCTCATTGAAATCTCTGAAGTATACAACTATAATTAGTTACAGCAAAAGAAGAATAACAATAGAATAGAAACTACCCTATTAAAGATCACCACAGATTAAGAATCATGCCACAAGTTCACTAAATATGTATAGATATAATTGAAAAATGGTTGAGATGATTTGGAGCTGTTTTTATCTCAAGAATTTATAAATGAAGTAGTACATGTGTGACTATTTTTGGATGATCAATCAATCAATTACAATCAATCAAATCAATCTAGCTAATGAAAGGAAATAATCACTAGCTAATAAAAGTAAAAATTAATCAATCAATAAATACTGATTTATATGCTATTCTCCCTCAGTTGAATTGCATATATATCACTCATACTTAACTTGGATAATGAAGCATAAAATGGTCCACTAGCAGTAACATAGGATTATTATATGATATGGCGGGGGTATTATTTGGCCAAAATCTAAGTTGTATGATGTAGTTCTTATCAAGCTCAATATGTAGTTCTATCATGTTATCTTGGATTGTTTGCAATCTCAATAGCTCTTGGGTTATCACCAGCACCATTGGTTTTCTTAGGTTAAAATCAGAGATTTATAGAGAATTCTTAGCCAAGTAAAGCTTTACAGTTTGCATGATGAAGAGCATGATATTCTGAGCTTGCTTGCTGATGAGACCACAATTTGTTTCTTATTCCTTCAATTAGACAAATTACCTCCGAAAAATGATAAATATCCTGATGTGGGACTTCCAACACTCCCCCTCACACGGAGGCTAAGTTTTTTCTTTTCTTTTTCCATTCCTTCCAAAGGATGATTAGTGTGGAGCCTCCTCCATTGTGATCCAAACACCTGGCCAGCTCTGATACCAAATTGAAAAATGGCTTAATGATTCATTTCATTTATCTCAAGGGTATAAATAGTAGTACATGTGACTATTTTTGGATAGTCAATCAATCAGTTACAAGCAATTACAATCAATCAAATCAATCTAGCTAATAAAAGGAAACATAATCACTAGCTAATTAAAGGAAAAATAATCAATCAAATAAATACTAATTTATATGATAATTGATATCTTATAGTTATAACACATACAGCTATGAAGATATACATGTGTGTAGACAAAAAAATTGTAATAATCAGTACATGTTGCTCTTTATGGCCAGAACAAATTGTATAATCTCAACACTCCTCAAGTTAGTGAATACATACTATTGACTCCTAATGTAACAATGATTTCTTGACATTGGGGCATCAACTAATCGTTTATTAAGACATTGACTAATTGAGCTTTTCATTGGACACGCCCATGGCTGTGCAAGATTAAGCCCCACTATCCAATTTCCCTTAATAAATGGCATGCTGTCCTACTTCCACGTATTTGGGTTTGACGTTTTGTTCCAAGTTATGTGCAATGTTGATGGCGAATTTATTTTTGCAGTATAATCTCATTATTATCTCCCACTTAGGCTATGTTTGGTTCCCAAAAAGTACCAAGGAAAGAAAAATAGTGTCAAAGAAAATGGTTTTCTCATGTTTGGTTGTTCTATACAAATTTTTAAAGAAAATCATATATAATTAAAATTAGTTAGAATTTTATACATTTTAAATTATTTTGTCTTTATATTGATGAGTTAAAATAAATGCAATGAGTTTGAAGAGTGCAAATAAAATTGATTTGAAGCTTTTAATGATTTTTTTTACCACTTTTCTTTCCTTATACTTTTGCTCTCTATTTTCTTTCTCTTGCATTTTCCCGCAAAATTTCCAAGAACCAAACATAACCTTAATCTTCAAGTTCTTCAAGATAATCTTGAGCCAAAGCAATTCACAAATTCCTTGCGTCATTGCACGAAACTTTACTTTTGCGCAAGATCATATGACAACATCTGTTTCTTACTCTTCTAAGTTACCAAGTTCCCTTCAAGAGAAGTGCAATATCTTGTAGTAGGTCTCTGATCAATAATTGATCTTGCATAATTTGTGTTTGTATAAGCCTCTACAATGATAGCTCAATGCTTTTCTTAAACAAAATTCCTTCCCTTGTTTACTGTGTATATAGCTTATAAATGAACTTCCTTTTGGTTATGCATAAATTGACTCACTGAGATGATTACATTGACAAGCTATCATCCGTTCACATATATGAGAGGTAGTTAGTTTTCAAATAATCTCTAGTACATACCTTTGTTTACGATTGTATATTCACTTGCTTCGCCAAGCTTATAATTGGATTAGTGTGTCCAGCCAGGTTACGTCTGTTTTCTTGTGCAATAAGTCAAGAACTTGTGATTTTCATGACAAGAATTCCCTTTTGAGTGAGCCACTTCAATTTGATAGAAATACTTTAATCTTCCTAGTTGTTTTATTTTGAACTTTTTTGCTAAACACCACTTCAATGCTTCTCTTTCTATAAGATCATCTCCGCTTACTATCATATTATCCATGTAAAACAGTAGGGAAATTACTCCCCTTGATATTAAATGTTTAACAAATAAAGTGAACTTTGTTTGTAGCCAATAGTTATCATGCCTTTGACAAATTTTTTAAACCCAGCTCATGGATATTGTTTTAGTTTCTACAAAGATTTTTTCAATTTTCATACTCTTTTTCCATGAAAGTGCATATTGAAACTAAGTGGAACCTCCCATAATTAGTACAGCTGAGCTACTCATATGAAGCATTTCTTTTACATCAAATTGTTGTAATTGCTAGTCAAATTTGAGCAGATAAAAGAGTAAAAACTCATGGTATTCATTTGGCTGCTGATGTGAAAATTTCTTGGTAATCCTCTCATGATCGCCAGTGTGGCATTTGGCAACTGAGTTTAATTTTGTATCTTTGTAGAGACTCATCTGTCTTGCACGTTACAATGAACACCCAATTACACTAACTGGACTCTTTCTTCTTAGTAGTTAACAACATCCTAAGTCCCATTCTTTCTCAATTGCTTTCATCTTGGCCTTCATTGCTTGTTTATACTCTTTCGGCCCCAATTGCCCTCGAAGAGGTCTTAGGTAGGTTGGTGAGAGTCCTATGAGATGATAATCCTTCATAGGACATAGAACAGAAAAATGGGTCTAATAGGTGTTGAATTACATGTTCTAATGCCTTTTCTAATTGCAATGGGTAGATTTAGATCACCAATATCCACCCAAAACACATTATGTATAGTTTCGCTGTCTTATTAAGAAAATTATTAAATTCATTAGTTACATCTGATGGACATATCCTTGCAACTGGAAGCTATGATACAACAGTCATGGTATGGAAGGTTTCTCGTGTCAGAGGCTCTGAGAAAAGGGTTAAAAATACACAAGCGGAGCTACCCCGTAAAGACTATCATTGTGTTGAAACTCAGTTCATATAAATGGGCATGATGATATAATTACATGCTTATTTGTTAGTGTGGAGCTGGATATAGTTATCAGTGGATCCAAAGATGGAACTTGTGTTTTTCATACCTTGAGGGAGGGAAGATATGTAAGATCTCTTCGCCATCCATCTGGAAGTGCATTGTCAAAGCTTGTTGCATCTCGGCATGGACGGATTGTGATTTATTCTGATGAGGATCTCAGTTTGCACCTGTACTCTATTAATGGAAAACACATTGCTACTTCTCAAGATCTAGCAATTAAGCCTCAGCTGTGTTCAATGAGTGATTGCGGTGAGTTTTTGGCTTGTGCTGGTGACCAAGGACAGATAATCGTGCGTTCGATGAACTCACTTGAAGTTGTGAAAAGATATTATGGAATTGGAAAGATAATAACTTCTCTAGCGGTAACCCCAGAAGAATGCTTCCTAGCTGGGACCAAGGACGGAAATCTTCTTGTGTACTCCATAGAAAATCCTCAACTTCAAAAGGCCAGCCTTCCTCGAAACCTGAAATCAAAGTTTCTGCTGCTGGACCAGATTCGATTATGGACTGCTATGATGTGTTTATTATTTTTTTTGCTCTGAGGTAAGCAGCTTGCTATCCATGTATTCACAAGCTCACAGCCAATACTTCCTCTCTTTTCCACTTAGATTTTCTCTCGTTGATTGTGTTCAATTCAATGGTTATACATAGGTGGCGTTTGTTTTATTTACTTAATGTTGAATAAAACTTTTTTTCAGCTTCATGCTAAATAGTACTTAATAGTATTATGTTGTTTCTTTTTTATATTGGGTAGTGAGTGTTGCTAGCTCTCCTCTTTATTAGGCAAGGGTGGTGTTTCCTGTTTTGGAAGATGAATAGAAAAAGTCAAATATTTTGGCTTTTTATTTTTAAATTTCGTGATAAATTAAGTAAAGTTAAAGCAACAATGAATGTTGAAAGTTGTTTTGCTTTTCAGCAAAACATCCAGCTAAACGCCACCTTAGTATAGAACTTAAAACACTTCTTCATATGCTATTTATAGTTAGAGCATATTATATTTCCATTAAATTGTTTTTGTTGGTTTCTAAATATAAGTCTGCAGCTTAAAATGTGATGGAAAAGCCTAATTTGAGAGGAATCGTTATGGTTCAAAAAAATCTCTATGGCATACTATAAAACCTAGAGGGCAGAGTTGGAGTTTATTACATTCTATGTAGCAAATAATAAATGATCTTGTCGTGATGTGATTCATAGAACCATCAAACATTTTAAAATGGAACATAAAATAAAGGATTAATAACAAATTAAAAAAATTGAACTTTGATTGCATACATATAAATTGTAATGTCAGTTAGTTTCATTTTGCCGAAAAGATATCTATTCAACCCAGTCCACTTTTCCCCTTATCAGGGGAGAAAAAACGCCTGTAAAGAAAAGATGAAAAATGGACTTAGGTGAAAAGGTTGTTATTGGACTAGAGGCATCCAAAAGTTGATTGTTTCACAAGTTAATACCAGGGGAAATTTTATCAACCAGAAACCAAGAACGCTAGTAAGAAATAATACATACACTATTATATCGAATGAGATATTGTTTTTGTTGATCATTTGAAAGTCAACTGATTTATACTCGGATGATAAACCAGAACAGCTTTATCATGGTGACTGACGGAATGCCTTGGTTGTCAAAGTTTCTTTATGTTATTCTATTTTCCTCACAGGAGTTTCTACTCAGATCCATCACGGCTGAGGAGATGTTCAGACCCGCAAAATTCTCCTCCCCTGGGGAATTATCTCTTTCACGTGTTTCATGTATGAAGACAATAAAGAGATACACAGTTCAATTGGCGTTTTGCCTCAACTTCATCAGCTACACACTTCTCAAATGGCTTGCTCTTGAATCTTGATGTACAAACTCAAGCGATAGGGTGCTCAAATGCTCCATTCTATTAAACCGGCCCTCTACCTTTTAGAGCTATAATTAAATCAAACTGCTACTAACACATTCATGTACACTATATATTCTTACAGGAGGATATCTGATATCTCATAAAAACATTGTATAACAAATAGTGATATTTCAGATTACTTTATTAATCAACTTTTGCAGCAACCAGTGTATTAAAGACTTTGTACGGATAGAGGCTTCAGGCCTTGTCCTAAAATAATGGAATTTTGTTCATCAAACGTATCCTTTTACTAGAGCGGTTGATCAATTGTCTACAACTGCAGCAGATTCAGATTATTTCATTCTATACAATTCTGTCTTTCTCACTGTATGGTGGAGAATGCCCAATTTATCCCCCATCATATTTCCTCTTATCCAGGCTGGCATCATATTCTGGGTTTATGAAGCATTCAACTTAGAGAAACTTGTGTTTCAGCCCATAGCCTATTGATTTCGGGATAATTGCAAATGAAAGGTATAAAGAAAACAAATTACATGGTTTAGTGTGATTTTATTGCCAAAGAAATAATTGTGTTTTTAGGTATGATAATCTGAATCTTATTTTAATATATGAGGTATTTATCTTATATCCACAGATATTGCCATAACGAACAGTATCCAAATAGGTCGTAGCTACAATTTATTAAAGTAATACTTAAGATACTGGCTACTGCTAAAGAAGCAAAGTATTTTTATGAAACTCATATTATACCTTCTTTTTGCAATTATTCCCTGTATCAATGGACTGACACAAACATGAGAAATCTGACAGCCCCTTCCCGCTCCCACCTGTAGCTGGTAATGCTGTGAAGGCTTCATTTTGTTGCTTCAGTAGGTAAGGTACCTTTGTTCTGAGGGGATTAACATTAGTCAATTTTTACTGTCTTCCAAATTCAGAATCCAAGTGGGAAACCATGGTTTTATTACACCAACAAATGTGGAATAAAAGGAGTTTCCATCTCCTGAAAAGAAATCAAATGCCCATTCTTGATCATTTCATTCCAGGTGCATATGGAAGGCTCACCTTGGGCCTGCCATCATCACATAATCCCTTAACAATGATCTCATACAATCTTCCATTAACTGGGATATTACCATTTTCCATTTCTCCCAAACAAGCTATTGCCTTGAAACATTGCCTGGTTGTACATCCACTCACCATGGTAATATAAGTCAAATCAGCCTTCCAATCCTCCACCACCACCGCTCATCATGTTAATAAACAATCTCTCTAAGCCCCACCCTACTTCCAGTAACCGTTGCAAACAATTAGAAGCATCCGAGGGGATTTCACCAAATCCACCATTTTCTAAGATTTCATCAAAACCTCAGCATCATCCACTTTCCCTTTCTACAGAGCCCTTGATCATTAAATCCAGCAAAGCCGATCCACCTGAATCAGCCCTTTCCTCTCCACGAAGAACTCACAGCATCCACCTCCCGGCCGGCCAGGCACAGCCCCTTCAATGAAAGAACCATGGACGCATATCTCCGGCACAGTCTCTCCTCTTCATCATCTTCAACAACACTTCCGCCCATCAAGCTTTCCGGCGCGTAATAATGATCGGAACATATCTCTATAAGCCATTACCTGGAACCACGCCTTCACAATTCAATTGAAAATCGCCCTCCTCCTCCTTCAACAACAACAACTCAGCCCCACCAACCTTGAAACAATTTTCTTTATCAATTTCCGAAATGCTTCCCAAGTTTCTCTGAACTTCCCGATTTGCAAGCCTGTGAATGAAACTCCCACACCTAAACATCAATGCACTTCTCTCACCATTCTTCCCAAAATCAAATCAGCTTCATCCAAACCCTTCCCACAGAAACACCGCACTGAAACAACAGAAAGTAAGTAATACTGTCGACAGTCCTTCTAGACTTCATCTGTCGAAGAACCTCCATGGCTAAACCCCTTATTTTCCCCAAAAGCCCCCACTAGCCGACGTAGCCTGGTTGCCTTAATCCATCAATACCGATCAAAATTCTTGGGAAACATTCCTGATATCATCTATGTCGCCGAATTTAATAAATGTACATCATATTAATCGAGATATCAATCGCAGAATATCTGAAAATATCGGCCCAGAAGGCCTCCACCTCTTTCAATGTACGGGGTTTAAATAAACGCAAATCGATGACAATGCTGTAGAGGAAGTAGGGGACACTGGTCAGATCTGAGATTGAATAGAAGAGGATTAGGCTCCTGAGCTTGTTCAACTGAGAGAGTAATGACGCACGCAAATATGTGAGAACTGATGCTGCGGCATCCAAGTGACGGGCCTGGCTGGAGCAGCGAATCGGGTGAGGCCAAAGCTTGTAGTTTCTAGGGCTGTTAGAGGGCTGTGAATATCGAGAACAGGTCAGGTTAGATAAAAACTGGGTCCGTGGCGGTGGTATGGTGGTGGTGGTGGTATGTATATGGCGTGGCAGCGAAGAGGGTGGAGGTAAATGACAGTTGACGGCGGGAAAGGATGGAAGAATGCATGGAGGCTTCGTTGGGATGGTGGCACTGGAGCAAGGGGCAGCAGCATTTTGGTCCTTTTTCTTAGGATGATCCAAGATTTCAAATTATAGGGTTAAACCTAGCTCAAAACCCCAAAATTCACATACATACTTATTGGCAGCAACAGGCCTGATTATACCATACTACAAATGGGCTTTGACACTCACATGATTGAAAATGAGCTTGTAAGAAACACCCTTCAGTAGGTCAAAACAAAATTAATGCTCAAAATGAGTCAAAAGCCCACATAACTGCACTTGAGAGGTTCAATGCCACACACCATGAATATTCACTGAAGAACTAAAAGTCAGAACAGAACCCAGTTGTTCAGTTACACCAGCTCTTGGCCTTGCTTAGGACATTATTTTTCCCAGCCTTCCTTCCTTCCAAGTCCTGCTCGCTCTTCTTCCCTCTTCTTCCAGCTCTCAAGCCTCTCTCCCGCTTTCACTCCTCCTCCTTCTCATATATTTCCAAAGCTGACAAAACCCACCCAGTGAATGTGCAAACAATATTGAATGGAACGATATCGTGAACCATTATAAAAACAGATGTTTGAAATGTGATTTTCAAACATATCAAACCTCTTGTTTGTATTCATTAAATGTATGAATCATAGAAAATATATCCATTTTAATTTGACTAGCTGTGTTAGGATTTTATGACGATTTTCCAATTCATTTAAACCACACTTTATTTAACCCCCATCTCACGCTGCCACGACTGGCCATACCATTTTGGGAAACATTTTGGGCAAACTAAACTAATTTTTAATATATCAGATAAACTCCCGGGTAAATATTTACAAAAAACAATAAAACTCACAGGAGCAACAATTATATTCTTCAATGACTCTAAATATCTCCCATATCTTATAGTACAAATGATAATCCATACTTATAACCCAGTATATAGAGGAATATACATATAGGTATATAAGAAGTATATAATTAATATTATTATTTTTTTTTTTTTATGGATGAACTGTTATTTATAAATCTTAAGTAAATAACAGCACTGCGGTAATCTTCAAAAGCTATAATTTTGTAATATTAAAATAGAGTTGGAGGAACCCAATAAAGCTGAAGACCACATTCAGAAAACCCAGCAAGTGCAGAGTTGGGGGAGAGAGGGTGAGTTATTCAGTGATGGAGGTCGAGGATGACAGAAACAAGATGTCAAGAAACCACTGATAGCTGCAGCTCAGTGAGGGACCAAAGAAATTATGGTAAAATGGTAAAAGGAATCATGTTTGGGTTTATTGACTTTCTCGAATGAAGCTAAGAAATATGTTTTCAGATAGCTGGCAATGGGGTGAGGATCTAAAAGGAAATTACATGGTAAAAAATGGGTAAAAGGAAATCATGCTTGGGTTTGTCGACTTTCTCGAATGAAGGGACTGGAGTTCAAATCATGGTGGGGACTGGGGAGAGGCTAGATGGGATATCATAGAAGTTCGCAAGAAAAGGCGGTTGTGCTATGTTGGGTGCTGTGGACTGACAGAAATTACGAGATTTGGAGAGGATGGAAGACTCGATTAAATGCCAGCAAGAGGTAAGGGTGCCACAGGAACTTAACTGCAGCAAAGGAGGGAGAGGCACAGGAAGACTCAAATCCCGTCCCTTCTACTGATCCAGTCGACATGGGACCCGAGCAAACTCAGAAATGGCAGCAGCCCTCGTCCCCCCGCCAGCCCGGCTCAAATGCTATGCGTACCGTGGTCTTTGGGTCCAAACCCACTATTTAATAGGTCCAATGCTCACGCATGGCCATCGCCTGGTCCCTTCTCATGAAACGGTTTATTATATTAAATCTGCAGGGAGCCGTCGAGACGGTGTAATCTTGAAGCAGTCACGGGATCTGAAGTCACGCCGTCGTCACTGCGCCGTATCGGAAAGGTGTTATGAATAGTATATTGAAATAAATAAGCTTCGTAGGATATTCATCCCATGGATCTACATCATCCAAATCTAATAGAACTGGCAATTCTTAATCGCCGATGGGAATAACTAGTCTTTGATAAGGAAGAGATCTTGTCATTTGAAATCATGAGATTATCTTTCACCGTCGAGAAGAAATTGGGTATAAAACAAAAGCTCACAAGAGGAAATTATCTGTCACCAGCTACATTAACTCTTTTATCTTACTCGCACCTTTTGTTGAGCTGTCATCGAAAAGATAAGCGTGCGATGCCGTGGACCCCACTTTTTTTACATTTGGCTTAGCGCCACGATCGCCGAAGGTAGACAATCATCCTAGCAACAAATGCAATATTAAATATTAATAGGAGTGGTCGGAGGTCAGGCTTTGGATTTATCTTGAGGGATGAGAAGGGCAGTTTGGTAGAGGCTCGAATGCGTTTATAGCTGAGGTTCTGGCGTTGCAGGTTGCTTTAGGATGTTTGAACTTTGGAGCAACGGGGGCTGCAAAATCTGGTTTATGCTCCAACGGGAGATGCAAGTGTTCAACTTTTGTTTGTGTTAAAAGAACAGCAAATATGGTGGTAGATGCTGTAGGCTATGATTTACAATTTTCACCCATGGTATATTAGTTAATGTAGATATATTATAGTAATAGTGTCACTAGGTTACGGTAGTAGTTTAAGTAAACTATGGATTATGTTTATGTAAATGAGTTTTATTTTGAATGTATTTCAAATTTAACGCATAATAATGAAATTGCAATTACTAGTGGCTGCATATGTATTGATTTTCGTAATTTGTTGTATGGTTGTATGTATATTCTTTTATGGTAATAGTTTTAGTATATTATTTATTAGATAAAATTTTTCTCTTTTTTTTTTAAATAATAAACACAATAGAAAATACAACTTATGGATTACTTATGCCATCATTCAAAAGCGAAAAAATCAAAACAAATAAAAATAGAGAGTAAATAAAGCCCTTATCAATATAGAATAAATATATAAGATGGGAGGATCCAGTCGCAACAAAGGACTAGCGAGAGGATTGGATATCCGTGAATCCGATTGAGAGAAGAACAGCAAGAAAGGAGATGAAAGAAGAACAAGGACTAGCATGGAAGGGTTTTAATAAGGGGTATTTTAGTTTTTTTTTTTTTTTGCTATTTAAATTTTTAACTAAAGATGAAATATTTTTTCACAGGATGTAGTGATCACCCTAAAACCCATTCTTTGTACCTGATGTGCAATAATATTTTTATAAGCATATTCAAACCTACTTTTCCCTATACATTTTTGTCTTGGAACCAAACGTGGTCTTAAACCTTTTATTATTACTTTACTTTTGGATGGGGGATGGGCCAGAACCCATTTAGAAAATTTTAATTTAAAACAAAGGCCCAACCCACGCACGGGTTATAGCATATGTGGTAAATATATGGTCTCCTAACAGGTCAAAAATTTAAAGGCCCACGCCATAACCCTTTCCTGTAATTATACTTTCACTCTCTGGTCTCTCTGCTTCAGCTCTCCTCTCGTTCGCAAGAACCGACCTCCAAAACCCATCATTCAAAACTAAAGCTTAGGGTTTGTGAGGCCTTTCTTCCCTTTTAAATGTGATGCTTCTTCGTAAGTTCTTGAAGCCATATCGGAAACAGAAATGTACGGTCACCCCCAACACATGAGCATGCACAGCCAGATCGCCGGCGACGAGGACGGCGGCGCTGCGTCTGAATCTATCGACAATCCTCATCTCCATTATGATGCCCACGTTCTTCAAGACGGAGTCGTCCCTGGAATGGAAGTCGCCGGAGACGTCCACTCCGACGCCGTCTACGCCAATGGCTCCGAAGTCGCTCTTCAACCGACCGACGCTAACAATCAACTTACGCTCTCCTTCCGCGGTCAAGTTTATGTTTTTGATTCTGTCACGCATGAAAAGGTTTGCTTTTGTTTCTTCTCTTGGCTTAAATTCTCTGATTTAGGGTTAGTTGGTGGTTCTGTTTTCTTGCGGAGAAAATGTAGGAAGCGAAACGAAATTGAAATTTTGGATATTGTTTTTTTGAGTTACTTGCGAACTAAGAATACAAAGTTTTGAAGTGACACTGATTATATAAAATCAGATCTTAGACTAAAAATATTATATGCCTTTTCCTTTGTTTTCTTGGGGATGAAACAGAGAGCTAAGATTGAGCTATTAAGAGTCTTATGATTTGGTCATTGAATATTTGTTTTGTTGTTAATTGCGAATTAAGACAACAAAAATATCAATTACTTGAGGCTTAACATGCTTATTTTGTTTTATGATGTTGCTCTTCCAATATCACTCAAGTTTGATTAGAAAAAATTCTCATCAACCAGAGGCAATTAGGGTTCAGCATCTGCAGAAGTCTTAGTACTTGATAATTAAAGATTTCTATTTGGTTGGTCATTTCAGGTCCGATCCGTGCTGTACTTTGGGGACACCGAACTATCTTCTATAGCGCATAATATGGAAATAGCATCTCAAAATCAGACGGTATTTCTTATCTTGCAGTTTATTTTCCCTGATAAATTCTATGCGTCGAGTTAGTTTAATGATTGGTTATTTGCACTTTATCTAGGCTTTAACGGACTTCCCAGGATCATACAATCAACCTCCCTTAGAGCTGCTTCTTTAAATAGGTTCCGTCAAAAGAGAAAAGAAAGGTGTTTTGATAAGAAAATTAGGTATAATGTCCGTCAAGAAGTTGCACTCAGGTACTTTAATTATATATTTTTTTAATTTGTTCACATTCATTCATTTTTTTTGTTTTTTTAGTTGGTTTGAATTTATCCTTTTTTTTCTGAAATCAAGAGATTTAAAGAAAATACAAACTGGTCTATTGTGAAAGGAATTATTGGTGGAGTCACAAACTGGCTGGCTTGCACACTAAATTCCATTTGACATTGGAAAATTTTGATTGTTATTATTTCAGATTTTGTTTTCAATTAAGTGGAAGTGAACCCTTCAAATCTTCTAGGACTTCTAGGTTATCATCGATGATAGTTTATGACTATTTTTTATTTGAAGTTTGAAGAACCAGTTGGAAGAGATATTCATTGATGCAGTTAAAAAGTACATGTGAAGGATTCCTCCTTTTCATATTTACAAAGAACTGATTTTGTTTACCTTGTGGTCGTGGGCTAAGTTGTATAGTGTTGATAACTTAAATTCTTTGGTGGGGTTTTTGACTTGGCTGGGGTATAGGTGAGAGTGTGTTTGTGTTTCCCCTTTTTGTACTCCTCTTGTGTACTCTTTAGGAGCCTTGTGCTCGTTTTTCATCTATATACTGCTCTTTACCGATCAAAAAAATATTTAAAAAAAACTGATCAAAATAAGTAAATGCTTGAATCTTCTTCAGTATACTAAAAGCACCTAGACATCAATATAGTATCACATGAATGTATACAATGTAAAATGACTCAATATCCCATGAGGGTTAATCAATCTACTTTGATATGAAACTGAATTAATGTTGGAGAACCCAACTGATTTACACATTGAGTACCAACAAGATGAGCAAACATTGATGGGAGTTTCTTTAAATGCAACAATGTAAGAGGCCCAATAGAAGGAATAGAAATAAAGTAAAACCTACAATGTCCTTGAAGTCCACCATTGTTCTAAAAAATCTTTGCAATGTTTTTTCATCACATAATTTAGTTCAATGTGAGACAAGCGGTTTGCTTTAAAAAATTAACCTTAATCCATAGGAGATATTTATCATGACATACTCGTAGGAGGAGTTCAACTTGAACTAGTGAGTCTTAATAGTCTATGGGTGACTCCATGTCGGTAGGCAATGTAAAGAGGGAGGTCAATTGATTTCTTCTCTTCACATGCTAAAATATAGTAATCAAGACTAAGACTTTGTAAGGTCTTCTCTTTGTAGCATGTTGTTGGTTTTGACCTTGTTGAATACTAGCCAAGGAAAGGCCTTTACCTTGATAAGACCTTAAATTTTCATCTAAATTTATTTTGAGACTTGAATTTTTTTTTTTTAGCCGATAAAAGAGCAAAATATATTGAACAAAAACTATATCTGGAGTAAACGGAACATTAAACCTCCCTACAAACCCTCCCCACCATTTGATCATTTGAGCTAGGTCTTAAGAACAGAAATTTCATATAGATTCAATTAAAGATAAAGGAACTAATTGTGATAGATAGATTATTTGTAAAAAAAAACTTATTGTGATAGATCGGATAGGATTAAGAGGAAAGGCTTTGTGTAAATAAGCTTGAAAAGATAATGACTAAGTTTGTACATTCGTAACAAATGGTGAATCGGTGATAAGTAAACATGAGAGAGAGAATATGAGTCTTTCAAGTTTCTCTATCTTCAATTCAATGAGGTTGCGACGAAAGTTAAGTTTCTAAGAAAAGGGAAGAAATGCCAAAAATAGATGTAATAGGAAGATATTTCATTGTAATGAGTTTAAAAAGACTTGAAATTAAGAACACAATGGTTGATCCCCCTACCATAGAAGTCTTCCTAAAAATGAATTGCTTTATCATCCACCATAAAATGAGCATGCTTGAATTTTTTTGAAAAACTTAGTACTATGGGTTTCTAGGGGCAATGATGCTAATACTTGCATGAATTTGATGCTCTCATAAGGCTTGACCATGACGATGTCAAAAGCTGGAGTTTCCTTCGGAAACCTCTACAAACACTTTCTAAGGGGTTTAATTCCTTAAAATCTCTAATAATACCCAGACCTTGCTCCACCTAAGGTTTGTACTGAGTCTCAACTAAATGCGATGAGTACCTCTTACTTTTCCTAATTCTTGACCAAAGAAAATCTCCCTTACCAATTCCCAATCTTAATGGCCATTGATGATGAGAGCTCTTGAAAAGGGAGAGAAATAACCAGAAATGTGATGCAAGCAAGACCATGTTAGAATTGTCAACCACCAGATCTCAAACGGGCGCCTTTGGGGAGGGCTTGGTTTAGGAGCATCAACGCCGTCTAGTGATCTAAGCCATGCTTGTGTTGATACTAGAGAGAGTACTATTGTCTAAATAAATCTTAAACCCTAATATGAATCTAACTCCTTGAATGTTTCTCTTCTACAAGTTGATGGAATCCCTACTTCTTTTGCCTTGCCGTGTTGCACATTGTTTTGCCTTGTCAATATGGTTTTTATGAAATTATTCGTATTTTAATTTTTTTTTTTTTTGATAAGTAAGAAAGTATATGTTAAAAGAGAGAGACTAAAAAAGTGCTTTATGTGCAAAGAGCACCAACACACCACCTATATAAAAAGAACCTACACAAAATCAAACCATCAAGGAGTCCTTATCAATCCACAGAATTTTACACAACTTGGTAGCAGGCTATCAAATTATAAACAAATTTGACCAATCCTCAAGATTACAAAGGAATGTTTGCTTGAGCCCTTGCACTGATTGCCCTTTATCTTTAGAAGTCATGCCATTTCTTTCTATTCATATGCCAACAAAACACAAGGGCATCTGCCAAGGCCTTCTCTGACGTTCTATCCACAAACGTACCCTCCCAACTAGATAACAGACGCCTTACTGAGGATGGTAGAACCTAAGACACCTCAAACAGCTAGAAGAGAAGATGCCATAAAACCTGAGTCTTTTTACAAGGTAACAAAAAATATGGTCAACCGACTCTTCCTCCTCAAGACACAAAAAACACCTATTTTTCATTGGTCATCATCTTCTCTTTAGCTGTCCCTTTCTCCCAACCAACTTGTCCTCCACCTCACCTCTCTCCCTCCATCCATGAAGTCTCCTAAGTTATCTTTCAACTATTTTAATTTCCCAATCATTGATCCTTCTGGAGAAATGAGGAACCCAATAACCCCAATCAAAGGGCCCCAAACGCCCACCGCTCAAGCCTCTCAAGGAATGCAATATCAAGGAAGGGAACAAGAATCTAAGAGGTTCATTACCACACCACTTATCAAAACAAAATCTCTTTCTTTTCCCATGATCCATAGAGATCCCCAATCTTCTCCTTCTTGATGATTTTCCAAAAGCTCACCCATAGTTATCTCTCACCTCTTTGGAACGTGACCCTCCACCCTCCTTCCATTATTTCCCACAAGTAACATTTCTCCATAAAGTCCCTCTCTCCACTGCAAACCATCAATTCTATTTGCATGACAGTATTTTATTAATCTTCAAATCCCTCACCCCCAATCCCCCTTTGCCCTTACTAGTACAAATTATGTTCCACCCTACCACGTGAAGTTTCCGATCCAACACCCCTCCTTCCCAAAGAAAATTCTTTGAGTTTGCTCAAGTCTTCGTCTAATAACCCTAGGAATACCAAAGAGGGACATAAAATAAAAAGGTATGTTGGAAATAGTAATACAAATTAGAGTAGGCCTCCTGCTCTTAGAAATATCTTGCACCACATGGCAAGAAATCTTAATGCGATCTCTCTTCTACACCATCCTAAACTGCAACAAACCTAAAGGGAGCACCACCTAAGGGAAGACCTAAATGCGTAGAAAGGAGAGTTCCTATATTGTACCTAAATTCCTTCACGAGATCATTGACACTTTCCACATTCTCCAATTGAATAAGCTCACTCTTGTCCAAGTTTACTTTTAATCTGAAAATGGCCTCAAACCACATGAGGAGCAGCTCAAATAGGTCAATTGATTACGAGAATTATTAGTGTTCTGGTTACTTTTTTTGCTTTTCTTTTCTTTGTCCTGTGTTCAAATTATTATTCGGTGGGGTTAGTTGTTGGAGATATCTATAGTTTACATGCCCTTGAGGCCTAGCTCAAGTGGTAAAGGGTTGGGGTGGGGAAATGGGAGGTCCTAAGTTCAAGTTCTAATGTGGATAAAAATAATAATAATATGTCATTTACCTACTCGGAGAAAAAAAAAAACTATAGTTTACCACGACAATGAGACATCTCTTCTCAACATAATGATAGCAGACAAAAGCTTGCTTTCATTGATTCTAGGAGCGGAGATGGGTAGGAGGTTGGTCACCTTGCCTTTTTGTATAATTTTTCCCATTCTCACATATAGATGGTGAGTCATATATTATTAGGAAAGGATGATTGTACTTAAGCATGAGTACACTTAAAATATTTTCATGCAGGTTCTGTGCTTTGTACGTTGTTGCGCGACACAAAATGAATAAACACACTAAAGCCCTCTTTTTTTTATTGCTGGTTTAGGTCAATTTCACCAAGGAGGTATCACACAAAGGTGAAAACAAATGAGTACTTATTTGCCTTCATATTATAAATTAGATCTGTGGGAAAGGTATTCCTGACAAGTTGGGGTGGAGGACAGCCTATAATGACAATCCTTTTTGCTTTTTGAGCCCAAGGTGGCTTATTGATTTACCCTAAGGAGGTTGGAGGGTTTCAATCGGGTATCATCTAATATTCTAATATCCAGTTCCTTCTAGCCCAGGACAATGTTTGGAGAAGTCTGTATAAGACGGAAGGCTTATGAAACAGGTTGGTATATAGTAGTTGACCCTTCCTTTGCCATTAGGAGTGTTCTGCTAACTCTCATTCATTGCAGTTTGCTTATAATATATGATCTAGTGCTTTCTATTTTGGGTTTCATGCGTTGTTGAGGTTGGTTGCTGAAGAAGCTGCCGTTTAGTTGGATATCAGTTTCTTAGGGAGGGGTTGAAAGAAGGTTTGGATTGTTTGATGCGCTTGATTTGGAAAGAGTGAATTGAAGATGTTTTGAGTTGGTGGAGAGTTCAAAATTAGCTGTAACTCATTTCTTTATAAAATTGTTTGCTTTTTAGTCCTAATGTTGTCTTGGTCTTTTGGCTCTATATTTGTTTTTTATTTTCTTTCTAGGAATAGGCTAAGGTTCTGGTTAGCTTTTTTCTCTTTCTTGTCTTGGGTGTATTCTGTATAGGCACCAGTAATAAAATCTCATTTGCCTGTAAAAAGGGCTGTCTTTGTTCTCATATTGTCTGTAATAATCAATTTCTGCGAACTCCTGCTTTTTTCTTTTCGTGTTTTATCTGGAAGTTATGCAATTAGGTTAGGTTTACTGATAAAGCTTGCAGGACTTAAAGAACTACATTCATTGATGACTTCTGTGGTAAACTAGTATCCCTCAGTATGTTGATACCAATTGCAACAGGAAATGGTTATTCTCATGAATTTCTGATTTGTATATGCCATCAGGATGAAGCGAAACAAGGGCCAATTTTCTTCATCAAAATCTGGGGAAACTTTTAGCTGGGATTCTGTCCAGGATTCTGAGCAAGTTGAGAGCCCTTCCGAAACCTTGTGAGTATCCTCATCTACATTGTTTCTGGAACAACATCTGTTCCTGTCAAATTCTATTGTACATTTTTTGGCTATTTGCTTGAATTCCATACCATCATCCAGGATGTTTGTTCTGGAAACCACCTATGGCACTGTTGGCCATATTGGGGTACTTCATTTGCTTCATATCATCATCAGTATTCTTGTTCTCTTCTTGTAAGAGCCCTCATACTATATTTCTCTCATTTTCCTTGTTTGAAGTTCACATATATTATGTAATTATCAGGGTTTGATTTCAAACGTTCCTTCTCAATATTTATAGTCTTCACCACAATCCTTTCATTCACAAAGGGTAATTTATGATTTATCTCTTTTTGCTATGTATCCTTTGCATTATCTATCCGGATACTTTATTCTGCGGCACTAATTGAAGTCCGCCAATGATGCGGCGTGGGCGAATTTGGTCGAGTCTCTACGCATGTGGGCTTTTTTGGGCAAACAGGGTTAGTATCTGACACGAAATATGGGATGAAAGTGATAATTTTTTGTATTTTAGATTGGCTATACACCTTGTTTATATAGGGGATTACAAGAGAAGGAAAAATGAAACAAGAGATATAAAAAGGAAACTAACTTATTCCTAAAAACATAAAGAAACTAAGCTGGATCCCTGATTTAAAGGGATTAAGTTAATTCATATTCTATTTACAAATTGACATTCTTTTCTGTTTCAACCTCCCTGACTAAGGAATAGATGTCTTCGATTCCCTGACTTGAATAAGATCGTGAAACATTGAACTGTTCAACCCTTTTGTTAGAATATTAGTTAATTGATGTTCTAATGGAACATAGGACATACACAGTACTCCTTGCTCCAATTTTTCTTTGATGAAATGTGTATCAACCTCAATATGATTTGTCCTATTGTGTTGTATAGAGTTATGAGGAATATTGATAGTCGACTTGTTGTCACAATAGAGCTTCATAGGGTCATCCCACTTGATTCTCAAATCATCTAGAACAATCTTCAACCAAAGTAGTTCACACAACCCTTGAGTAATGGCCCTAAACTTTGATTCTGCAGACGACCTTGCTACCATATTCTGCTTTTTACTTCTCCATGTTACCAGATTACCTCCAAGAAAAGTACAATACCTTGTAGTTGATCTTCGATCCACTATGGAACCTACATAGTCGACATCGATTGTATGCTTCTAGAAGCGGGAAATGTCGTTAACTTCTTGAGCAATTCGCTCGGAATTTTTCAAGTAATGCACGGCCTGTAGCGACTTGAAAATGAGGTTCTCTTGGATCATGCATGGTGGTGATCACTCTCGCGAGGTATGCAATGTACGGCTAGAGTGTGAAGCGAGGTATATGAGCCTACCAACCAGCCTGCAGTACATATTCTTTTTATCCACCATTGGTTCTTCTTTAGCCTCCCTGACTTGTGGTTTGATCCATTGGGGTAGAGGCGGTTTTACACCCAATCTTCCATGTTTACCCAATACGTCAGTCTCATTCTTTTTTGTTGAGGATTGAAGATCCACTTGTGTAGAATATGCTCAATCTGGGGAAGTACTTCAATTTTCCTAGTTCCTTTATCTCAAACTCTTTTGCTAATCTTTGCTGCACATCATGCTTCTCTCTTTCATCATTTCCAGTCACTATGATGTCGTCAACATAGACTAGAAGAGCAGTTACTCCCCCTGCAGCAAAGTGCTTAATGAAGAGAGTGTAGTCACCTTGACTTTGTTTGTACCCAAACTCTTTCATGATTTTTGCAAATCTCCCAAACCAAGCCCTAGGAGATTATTTTAGCCCATAAAGGGCCTTTTTCAGCTTGCACACCTTGTTACCTGTGTTCCCCTCAAATCCTGGTGGAATGTTCATGTAAATCTCTTCATCTAAATCACCATGAAGAAATGGATTTTTAACATCATACTATAGGAGTTGCCAATTGTAGTAGACATGAATGGCTTGAGTTCTTACAGGTCATTTTTGTAATTGGAGGCGAAAAGTCTCTTGATAATTAATTCCATAAGTTTGAGATATATGTATCCTTTGGCTCAATCTTGTTTTATATCTCGAGATCCATCGATCTTATATTTTAGTGTGAAAATCCACTTGCAATCAACAATGTTTTTCTCTTTCGGTCTTTCAACGATCTCCCATGTTTTATTCTTTTCTAATGCACTCATCTCCTCTCTCATAGCATCCTTCCATTCCCTTTTCATCAATGCCTCAGAAACAGGGTTAGGGATGATAGTGGTGTTTAGACTCACAATGAAATTCTTGTAGGTTGGCGAAAGATGCTTAAGAGACACATAGTATGATAGTGGATAAAGTGGTCGGTTAGTGCATTCTCTGGTTCCTTTTTTGACAATGGGCGGAGTCTAGGTCTAGGTTGTTTGTTGGGGTCAATGGAAGTTTCACCGGGTTATTGGCCCAATGTAAGGTGGGTTTGATCTTCTAGTGATTTCATTCCCGAAGTGCGAGTCGGATTCTTGGAGCACAGCCGGTTCTAGAATGGCCTTTTCCCTTGCGTAATCCTTAGGAAACTGTGGAAAATTGCAAGTGACATTGGTTGGAACAGAGGATGACACGGGTTCAGTGGTAGAATTGGGTGACTCAGGTTTTTCATCACCATAGGTTGAGACATGAGAAAAGTCAAGAGGTTCAAAAAATTTCCCTTGAGAATGTCTTGTCATTGAAATCTCCCCTGAAGAAGAGAGGACTTGGGGAAAAATGTTTGTTTTGAGTGAGAAGGTCACATTTGCGGAGAGATGTAAATTTTACAGTTGAGGGTTGTAACATTTGTAACCTTTTTGAGTGGATGAGTAATCAAGGAAGACACATTTGATGGCTCTGAGGTCAGCTTGTCTCTATGTTGGTTGTGGACATGAACAAATCACAGTGCACCCAAATACCCTAGGAGTGAAGGCAGTTTGAGGTTCGAAAGTGTGGATAGAAACTCTTAAGTCTGCTCTACGGAACTTTTAATGTCCCCAGCAGCTCGTGAGGAATTACATTTATAGGTATGTAGCGGTAAACGACTTCCTCCCAATAGGACTTAGACCTTCCTTGAAGAGTAAGGCATGGGTTGTGTTAAGTAAATGTCCATTTTTCCTCTCGGCTATCCCATTTTGTTGGGGTGTGTTAACACATGATGAGTCATGGAGAATGCCTTGTGGTTGAAAATAGAATTGTGAATGCGGTTGGAAGTAATCTCTAGCATTATCTGTCCTAAAGCTTTTTATTTGAACCCCAAATTGGTTTTGAACCATTGAGTGGAAATTAGGTATAACAATACTAACATCAAATTTTTGTTTTAGAAGAAAGATCCATATAACTCGAGTGCAGTCATCAATTAAGGATACAAACCAACGAGCCCCAGAAACATTAGGTATAGTCGAAGGACCTCATATGTTGCTATGAATTAAATGAAAAGGATGAGAACTTCTTTTATTGCTAATAGGAAAAGATACATGAGTATGTTTTGCCAATTCACAGGTTTTGCAATGAAACTCATAAATATATGATACTTGAAACAAATAAGGAAACATGACCTTTAAAACCCTAAAAGATGGATGACCTAGACGTAGGCGATACAACCAAATGGTATCTTTATTTGAGGAACTAAGAAAAACAAAGACAAATTATTACTAGTTTTCTGAGATAATTCAAGGTGGTAAAGCAGTTCCTTTATGATCCAATCCTCCTCCTCGAGCCCTATTCTTGAAAAACACAATAAGAAGAGAAAAAAATAGCATAAAATTTGAGATTATGAGTAAGCTTTTGAATGGAAACAAGGGTAGGTGTGATATATATGTCTCTGAAACCTGCAACAATAGCTAAAGAGCCATTGACCACTGCAATTTTCTTGTTACTTAGGCTTGGAGTATAGGTATGAAAAAGTTGAGATTTTGGTGTCATATGGTCTATGGCAGGAGTCCTATACCAGATCATCATAAACCTTGTTTAGGGGCATTTGTAAAGAGAATGAAGGTGTACTGAAAGAGGCCAAAGACTAAGCTCAGTAGGTTTGTCGAGGATCTAACAAGCTTCTCGACTTCTCCATTTCTTCATTATTGAACCTACCTATTGCTGAAGTTTCGCTGAGTTTTAGGTTGTTCTACCATATTATTAACGAGGCCTTTCTTTGCCCTCCACGGTTTCCCATTCTCGACTTAGTGAAACACCATTCGGCTTCCAACACTTCTCTTTTGTATTGCCTTGTTTTCTTGCAATAAGTCGCAAAGATTGTCCTTGTTTCCTTGGCTGATTATGCTCTACTGAGTGTTTAGGCAGATCATTTTCTTTCTCTGGATAATCTGTTTTTTTTTTGCTACTGGGCTGAATCCGTCAGGTTTGTGGTTCAAGCATAACACTCCTTCGTCTTTCCTCTCCTTGAATCAGTGCCACCACCTCATTAAAGCACGAAACCTCCCGCTTACCAAGAATCTGGATTCGCACTTGATCAAATTCTGGGTTAAGCCCAACAAGAAAATCATAGACTCTATCTTGCTCAATGAAATCCTTTAGAACAACGGCATTCTCAGGACATTTGGTTTTATCACCTATAATGGTCAGGATTCTTGCCACGAGAAGTTTTCAATTGATTTAGCATATTCGAGTAACTATTTTACTTCCTGTTACAAATGATATGTCTTTCACGCCCGACTTCGCATGCTTGAGTCACATCTCTAGCTTTTGAATCGTTTGTTGGATTGCGTCTAAATATCCTTAGCCGTAGCGAGAACATACATGTATTGTAATCTTGAGTCATAGAATTTCATAGCACGCCATAATCATAGAATCTTCTTCATCCCATACTTCAAAACGGGGATCTCTGGTTTCAACCCTATACCCATAAGATGGCTAATCTTCCCTTTCCCTTTCAGCATAGTGCGAACAAGTTGAGACCATTTAAGGTAATTTTTTCCATCCAGCCTATATGCAGCCTGAATATTTTGCAATTCCCGGATTGCTGAGATCGAATAATCTCCTTCGATTGTGCTGTAGTAGTCGTCTCTACAAACTCTGACATCTTTCACGGAAAAAACCTGATGTGAAACACCCTGTTTTGCCTTCAGAAATAAGAGCAAAACAGAGCAGAGAAAGAAAAATGTGAAAGAAGCAAAAAATCCAGCTATGAAGGCTAGTTAAAATGGCAATGAAGGCCATAATGATGCCCAGGTTTTAGAAACCTACAGCTCTGATACCATGACACGAAATATGGGATGCAAGAGAAGGAAAAGGGAACAAGAAACAGAAAAGAAACCTTAACTGAATCCCTTAATTTAAGGGATTCTGAAACAATTCTCATATTCTATTTACAAGTCAACATTCCATTTAGAGCTCAACAGTATCTTGTTGAGTTGTGACACCCAATGCTTTCATCTCCAGGTTGTTAGTTTTTCCATATGTACATACATGCATCTGCAGTCCAACTGCATAATGGTGCTGTGCATCCTTCGTTTGAGGAACTTTCTTAGAGCTGTTGATATGGTAGCCATGTCTTCATGAGGATGCGCTCTTGCTTCTGCTTTTTTTTTTTTTTAATCATTTGCATGCCTTCTTTAGATATGCCAGTCCAATCTTTTTATTCGGTTGCTCACAGGGATCATTTTCTGAGTGATGGTGGTTAAGAGGTATTTTGTTGACAGTTTCATCTGAGTTATGGTTTTCTTTCTCCAAATATTTTTTTTATTCTTTCTTGTTAGAAGAAGTACTTGATCTTAGTTCATTCATGTTCCCGCGCTGATGGTTGTTAATATCAGCACTGTACAAAGTTATATGGTATCCATTGTGCAAGGACAAAGTCATGGTTTCCGAGTAGAACTGCTTGACATCCATGAAAAGAAAGAAATGGGAAAAAAAAATCCAAATAAGTGCATAAGCATTATTAAGTTTGAAAAATGTGAAGAATAATCTATCAAGGGAAAAAAATATTTTATATTGTTTTTTAAAGGAAGTAGAAAAAAAAAAATGTTACAAGCCATGTATTTCAAATATAATACAAGCTTTGTGGAGTATATACACCATGAAAGAAAGGAATAGCTGGAAACTGTCAGCATGAAACTTTAGGATTCTAATTTTTAAGATTTTTTTTTATGATTTAGTGGCACTTTCGAACAAAAAATTAACTAAAATGACTATTTTTTTCTATGTTTGGAAAATTTATTTTACTAATATATATTTTTAAGGGTAACTATTTTTTCCCTCATTCTTTGTCCACATTGGGACTTGAACCGGGGACCTCCCATAACCCCACGACAACCCTTTACCGCTCGAGCCATTGTCTGTAGGGAGAAATTTATTTTACTAATATTGTGATCCTAAGTGAAGGAAATAGTCAAAATCATCCCATTTTCTTTGGAACATGAAGCCCGATGTTCCTTTATTATTTTAAATGATCAAACTATGGTGAGAAGGGTTGACAGTCACTGTAGAATGCAAGACAAATGAATTCCTTGTATTTGTTTCATTGATCCATTGTGAATATATATATATATATATATATATATATATATATATATATCTGAAAGTCAATCTAACCTTTCTAATAGATTACAATTTTATAAAACAAGTTTCCTAATAGGTTACAACTCTATATGTAAACTAGATATATGTTATAACACTCCCCCTCAAGTTGGAGTATAGATATTAATCATTCCCAACTTGTTACATAGATAACTAACCCAGTCCTCACTTTGGGTCTTTGTGAAAATATCACCTAATTGATCTTCAGTCTTCACATATATTGTAGAAATCAAGCTGTTGAATTTCTCACTGAATCCAATGACGATATCTCAATATGCTTAGTCTATTCATGGAATACCTGGACAGGCTAAATATGAAGGGCAGTTTGGTTGTCACACCAGAGTTTTGCTGGGGATCCGCTGCCTTAATACCAACTTCATCAAGAGTCGACTTGAGCCATACGATCCTCACAATACCGACTCATTGTTATCGTCTATATTCCTCGACTCGCACTAGGGATCGAGAGACAACACTCTATTTCTACTCTTCCACGATCAGATTCCTCCAAATTAAACACACAAGACTTCAAAGTGGACCTCCTATCCCTCCCAGATTCTGCCACCGCTTCCGTAAAAGCACTCAACTCGTTATGCCCCATGATTATCAGAGGCAAAAATACCACGTCCCGGTCTCATTTCGAATATAGAATTTGTTTATCAGCTTGCCCAATTACGACCATTGAAGTTAAGATACAAATTCACTTACAACATTGACTATTGGCAATATCGATGAGCCATCAGAAGGCATCTGGGCTTCCTAACTGGGCTTTCTATATCTCTCAGGATCCTCAAATGTTGCGCTTTCTCTAGTAAGGTGTACGCCTGGAACCATAGGGGAACTACATGGTTTTACCCCCAACTTTCCAGTCTCAGACAATAGATCAAGAACATATTTCCTTTAAGAAGATTCCATGTTTTATTCGCATAACTTCAATGCCTAAGAAGTATCTTAGCATCCCTAAGTCCCTTATACAAATTGGCTTCAAGAAAGGATCAAGAGATGAGATACCTCGCAGTCACCTCCTACGATAACAATATCTACATATACTTCCAATAATGATACTCCGAATCGAGCTTCTATAAGACTCGGTGGTTAGATTTACTTCCTTCTACGCTAAATTCCCTCAATGGCTTAGCTGAATTTACTAAACCACGCACTGGGACTCGTTTTCAAACCATGGGCCAAACATTTCTAAACGACAAACCTTCCCTATCCCTCCGAGCAACAAGCTCGAGGCCGCTCCATGTACACCCTCTTCCCGAAGATCACCATGGAGAAAGACATTCCTAATATCGAATGGCCGAGATCCCAATGATAAGTAGCGCAGTGTCAAAAGCCGAACATATGTCATCTTATACAATATAAAAAGTGTCGTAATACCCACGCCGCTGCGCCTGAAGGCATTCTTAGCCACTAGCCGTGCTTTCAATCGGTCAACTGAACCTCTAGATTAACTTTAATTGCAAACACCTAGCGATTACGCCAATGACTTCTTTCTTCCCGATAGGTAACTGTACCAAGTGCTCTGATACCATTTGTTATAACTACGGAAGCTTTGATGTAGGAGAATATCATTTAAGAATACAAAGATAAACAAATCATCATAAAAATGCATAAGAGGTTTTAAAATGGTTCAACCAATTATGCCTACATCCACGGATGAGAGAGAATATTTCCACTATTTTTGAAAACACAGAGAATAAGATTGGAATATCAAAGGATTGCGACGATTTGGAAAAATCACAAAATCACAAAGCCCTAAGATGCCCACAATATTGAGAAAATACCTCATAAAACTCTTCATCTCTCAAACCCTTACATATCTGCACACTCCAAATCTCTCTTATAACTTTTTCCTCTTGTGACCCAGAATATTTAAAGGGATAATCCTAAAAGCTTTCCTTATTCTATAAGGAAACCTAATATTACAATATTATAACAAATAAGAATTATCCTATAAAATATTATTTACAAAAAATGAATTAATACTAAATAGGAATTTAAGACATATTCTAACAATCTCCACCTTGGATCAAATTCCATCACATCTTGATAAGAGAGTAATCGACTCCACCTTCAACTGAAATTCCTTTTGTCGTCATCTTGTATGCTTCGTAATCTTTTGTTCTTCCAAATATCTTCAACCTAAAGCTTTGATATAATTTTCATCTAAAGCCTGCATTTCTTCCACCATAGCACTACGCCAACTAGGATGAGATAAAGCCTCACTGACGCCTTTCGTATATAGATAGAATCCACATAATTAAAGAACATGAATGTGATGACAAACGATTATAAGAACAAAATTAGGAAATTGGGTGAACACAATGATGTTTACCTTTACGAAGAGCAATGGGAAGATCATCACTGAGAACTGAATCTGATGTCGAAGTAGCTGGTAGAGGGCCCGAGATTGGGGGGTGTTAGCTTCGAGTGTAGACCTGAGTGATTTGAGGTTTTACCTGAGCAGGGGCAGGGACAGGAGCAGGTTCGAAAGAGATAATGGGTGAGGCAAGAGTATAAACAAGCAAGCCTTTTTCCTCTCCTCGACTCATAACAGTAGACAAAAGGGAAAACAAGGCCTCAAAGAATGCAACATCAGTAGACACAAGGTAACGTCGAAGAGTGAGACAATAACACCTATATCCTTTTTGAACTCGAGAATATCTTACAAAGATACACTTTAAGAACTCGCATCAAGCTAGAGACTCACGATCGATTATCTCCTGAACAGCATAAAAATCCAAATACTGATCAATATGGAACAAATGCATTATTTGGAAACAACCTGGTAAGGAGTACCAATTAAGAAGCGATGAGAGCATCCTGTTAATCAAAAAATGCTGCGGAAATCATTTCGCCAAAAAATGTTTAGTGGACATTCATTCGAATAGTGCCACGAAAGCAATCTCAAGAAGATCTCCGTTTCTTTCTCTCGCCTGCAATTCCATTCGAGAGGGTGTATCAACACACAAGGTCTGATGGCGAATCCCATTTTGTAACATGAAGGATTGAAAAGGTTCCGCCAAATATTCCTTGGCATTATCACTTCTTAATGTTTGAACAGAGACATGAAATTGTGTTTGAATTTCAGCACAAAAGGCACTAAAATGAGAAAAAAGCTTAGAATGACTTTTCATTAGATAAAGCCAAGTGACACGAGAGAAATCATTCCCAAAGGTAACAAAATATTTAAACCCAATTCCAAGACTAAATCTTATTGCTGATCCCAACATCGAATTAGAATTAACCTCGTAAGGAGCGAAAGCTCGTTTATTGATTTTAGGACTCAAATGCACTCGATGAAGCTTAGCATATTGACACGACTCACAGTTCAATGAGGATAAGCTAGAAAATTGAGGATATAGCTTCTTCAACATAGGAAGAGAAGGATGACCTAGGCGACAATGTAATTTGAATGGGGTTACAACCCCAGAACAAGCAATGTGACTTTGCAACTTTGTTTCCGCTGACATCTCGTGACTACACCCTCAACTAATAATCCGTCGTTAAAGATCCCGAATCAAGCAATGATCAGGAAAGAATGAGATACTGCAATTAAATGTACGAGTGAGTTTACTCACAGAAATTAAATTAAAAAAGAATTATGGTAAACTCAAAACAGAGGTCAAAGTGATTAGAGGAATCAGATGAATTATCCTTGACCCAATGACACAAGATGTTGACCCATCTGCAAGGGTAATAATAGAGATAGAAGGGTGTGACTGAAATGTAGTAAATAAACTGGAATTACATGTCATGTGGTCGGTGGCTCTAGTCAATGACCCATTTGGAGGAAGAGGAAATAAAACATGTGTTGGTTTTACCTGACTCAATGAGTGTATTGATAGAAGTAGAT
The DNA here is from genome assembly GCA_016808115.1 of Tetrastigma voinierianum. Lineage (NCBI taxonomy): Eukaryota > Viridiplantae > Streptophyta > Magnoliopsida > Vitales > Vitaceae > Tetrastigma > Tetrastigma voinierianum. Next base: position 6,523 of record JAEQBH010007439.1, on the reverse strand, counting down.
GCAAACTAAAGTGATTTATGATGATGAACTGACTGAAATTTTCGATTTTTATTCTACAGCTTCCTACAATGTTGTCGTACACGTCTTGGATTATGGCAATAATGACACACAACTCTTCCTGAGGGTTTCTGGTTAGTCGTAGAAGTAGATTTAACTCAAACATGTCTCTCAAAGTCTGAAAAATACCAAAAAAATAGGATTTTTCAAGGAAAATGACCACCTTTTCACGAAAAACACCACACCTTAATGTATTGAGGTCCTAAAACCACAAATCACCTCTCAATATTATTGTATCTCGAATGAATCAAGGAAAGTAGTAAGGAACCCTAGGAAAACATTGGCTATTTGGACACAATATCTTTTGAAAACACTATTGCGTGCATCTGGACAGGATGGTGTAGGCCGAGGAGGACTATCGAGGTCGCGATGTTGGAAGAGGAGGCGCATCGCCAGAGTATTGCCCACACGCCACCATGCACCAACGCTTGGGAAATAGGGTTGTTTTGCGCAGTCTGCGTGTGTGAGTCATGCGCCACTTTTTTGGCCACCGAACTTGGTGGTTAGGGTCGCCAGAGGTCGACGTACCTCCCTACGAGGGCGGTGTCGTGTCACACTCTTCCAAACATTGTGTTTCAAAAACACACCTTCCGAACCCTAGGTTCCTCCGAAATTCCTTCAACAAAATTTGCTTTTTGTTTGGCAAATTCAAACCCTAGGCTCTGACACCATGTAGAATGCAAGACAAAAGAATTAGAGGAATGAATTCCTTGTATTTGTTTCATTGATCCATTGTGAATATATATATATATATATATACACAAAAGCCAATCTAACCTTCTTAATAGATTACAACTTTATAAGACAAGTTTCCTAATAGGTTACAACTCTAGATGTAAACTAGATGTGTTATAACAATCACAAAGTGGATTATAAAGGAATGGACCAAGATGGTGGTTGAGTGATGCAAACTTGACCGAGAAATGAAATGGTGAAAGATATAAAGGCACTGGGCCTGATATTACAGAAAAGAAAAAAAAGTGGATTAAGACAACAGAATTTATACTAGACTCGTTAGTTTGGTTTTTCTGTCATGGTGGAATCCAGGAGTCAGACTGATTCCACTTGATATGGTTGTCACACCCAGGCTGCAATAAAGTTTGTGTAGCTGTATAGGATTAAGAATTGTACGACCCTTTGATCCAAGTTGGTAATTACTAATTGTGTGTGTTCTTTCATTGCTGTTCTTTTCTTTTCTTTTTGCTTTTTGTCTATTTTGATTGTGGTTTATGTCGTAGGTATAATTCATCCTTCTTTTGTACTTCTTTTTTTCTAGGATACTATCTCGATTTCTTGTTCAAAAGTTCTATAGTGTCAAGCTTTATCAGCCTCCTAAAAGTTTGTTATGTGCAACAATTTTTTGGGACTCTCAGTGGAGGGGTTTGAGAAGGAAATCAATATTTTTTTAATCAGAGAGAAGGAAATCAATTTCTACTTCGGAAAATGGATAAATAAAAGTTAGTGGAGTTAAAGTTGCAGGGGGGATGAAAGTATCGTTTCGCTAACAATTTTTGGGACTCAGTGGAGGGATTTGAGAAGGAAATAATTTTGTTTAATCAGAGAGAAGGAAATTAATTTCCTTCTCAGGAAAATGGATCAGTAAATGTTGGTGGAGTTAAAGTTGCGGGGGGGAAGAAAGTATCGTCTTGGCTATTTGTTTGGAGAGGGAGATTTGAGAACTGAATGCCTTCGGTCAATTAAGGTTAAGTTCTCTCCCCTCTCAGCCAAGGGAAAGGGGAGGGCACAAGCAACCCCTCTTCCTGCTGATTTTTTTTTTTTTAATTATAAATTCATGGCAGTTTTTGCCCTGCAGTCTTCAGCATGTGCTCTGTTCCATGCCAGGCCTTAGTTGTCTGGTGCTAAGCTGCTTAGCACTGGTCTTTCTCAGTAGGGGAGTCTGATTGTTCGTAGAAAGTATTGGCTTGTTTGTTGTCTCTAGGGTGACTGGTTTACCCCTGTCTCTTGGTAGTCTTTGGCACACACTCCTACTGCTACTGTGATTTGGAATGTGGCCAAGTTGTAATGTTTCAACTGTTTCCTATTTTAGGTTGTTTTGTTAAATATCTGTTTGTTATTCAGATCAAATAATATATCTACATATTGTCTTGCACCATACTCTGACTAAGAGAATGTGAATTATTCATCCATTAATTGACAGTCCTGATTCCAGCATTTAAGTGTAACCAGCCATACGGGGCGGCCTTGAAAGATTTGAACATTAATGCATATCTACAAATTCCCTTCTGCAGCTGAGTTTTCCCCGTATGTCTTACCTTTGAAACGAAACCGTGCAGGGATCTTTATGGATCTTCCAAGAAAACCAGGATCACTCTCTGGAACCCAGTTGAGCAGGCATGTCCGAGAACTGAGTTGTATTTTCTTGGCTCTCGTAAACAACTGGTTTTCTAATTGTTGTTTTGTGGTGGTTATCACATTAATACCGCCATTATTATTATACTTATTTTCTATTTCTTGGTCATTTCCTATTAACAGGTTGATTGTAGTTGATGATTCTGATGGCGGTATCAGTACAAGGCATTAATAACAACTATGTTACTTTCTAAATGGTGATAATCCAGCATTAATATCTGGGGAGGACTGTCAAGCTGTCTCACAACAAAGGCTTCTGTCATTACCCCAGCATCATTTAAAACTGCCGCCACTGCGTTTCTACCATTTCTTCTGCCTTACATATATGTACAGTATAGTAAGTGGTGGTTTAACTGTCACATTTAGGTTCTCTCTTGTATTTCTTTTTCACTCTTTTCGACTTCCCATCGCATTATGCATTGGTACATGCTTGGCAATTTAATGCTTTTTTATTCTTTATCTTGCTTTTTGGGTTAATTCTGTGTGCTAATGTCTACTTGAATAGGCAGAGTTGGTCAGATTCTATGCAATTCAGCTTGTCTAGCTTTTACCTTTTGAGAGTCATTGAATTGCTTCATGATAAAACAACCCTATTGTCACCAACCGTATCAAGCTCACAGACTAAATTAACAACTTTAACACTTATGCTATGCTATCTTCTTACGTTTATGGGCTATTTCTTTGTTCATTTTTTCAAGGTAGTATTTGTTTATGAATACACATATCCGTTATGATACTGGGATTGGGTTTGATGTTAATATTCGTTTCTTTCAACGATTTGGGTAACAGTCATTTTGGGTTCACCTTCATCTCAGCAGACTGTCATGGCCATGTTATAAGTCTTGTATTTTTTTGGGGACCAAATTGTTGATATGGTCAAACTCAGTTGCAGCGGATTGTCGGTGTGACTCTGTGCTACCGGTTTGGTGTAGATCTGGATGGGGGGAATTAATTCCCATTTTTGTTCAGCTGTGTTAGAATCTTCGTCATATAATTTTTCAGGAGAATGAATTCTGATAAATGCCTGCGAGCTGTGTTGCAACTCCTGGTTCTCTTTGTGTACATGAAGCTCATTATTGTTTTAATATTCATTCAGGACTTCATTGCCTTGGCCCACCTTACTTATGGATACCATCTCTCTCAATGTGCTCTGTTTCAAACGGATAACGCCCTGTTTGGTTCCTTTTCAGGAAAACAGCTTTGAACACAGAACACCTTTCCAAAAATGTGCTATTTTGAAAACGGGGATTTTAGAGAAGCAAGGAGAACACAAAAAAATGAGGGCCCTTTTACCAAATAAGTTTTTAATGTTCTTTATTGAGTTTTGGATTAAAATACTATTTTCAAAAAACAATTTATAAAAAATAGTTTGTATAAGAAACTATTGCCAAATTTTAGTTCTAAGCCTGAGCTATGTATAATGCATACACAGATAACGCTGCCTAATAACGACTTTATTATTTTAAAATGCTGCTATTAGTCACAGATATAAAAAATTAAATGCTATCATTCGATAGCGGCTTATAATTTTAAAAATTAAATGTTGTTTTAATTAAAATGCCATTGTTGGTAACAATTTATCATTTTATAAAAAATTAAAATGTCAAATCTATATGAAAATATAACATTTATTTTAAAGATTATATTTGATATTTAAAATATTTAAAATAAAAATTTATTTAAAAATTATTATTATTATTATTTACATCATTTATTTAAAAAATTATTAAAGTGAGAATCTTACGATTTGATAAATTATATCAACTAAATTGGTTTGATCACAAATTTGATAAATTAATATTTAGTGATATATATTTACTATTTGATATTAAAAATAATTTTATTTATTAATTCAAATATATTTGTAAATATTTTTAAACTTTCACAACAAACACGTTTAAGGTAGTCTTAAATCTCAAATAAGCTTGTAAGTTTTATTTTAAAATATTTGTAAGTTTTATTTTTTATTTCACGAGTTGTATCCAATTGTGTATATTATCATTTTAAAATGTAGAATCATGGAACGTTTGACAGATTGTATGAAGCTCGATTTTGACCTATAAGTTTACACCGAGAACAAGAATGTATATAAATCATCACCTACATGTATCCAAATTATAACCAATTCAGTATAAACTAAATCATATTAATATATAAAAAATTGTATACAAATATCAACATATATTAATTAGTCCCACAAGATGGAGTCTTTATATTTATTCAGACGACGCTGTCACACAGCCGATTCGACCGAGTAGACCTTGTGCAACCCTCCCAATCGGTCAGAGCCAAGGGAGTCATGGAGCCGAGGAGTTGATTGGACGAAGTGATTCGGACGTGATACGCGAGCGCGAGGTCACTGGGGAACCGAAGGCACCCACTCGAGTATATTCATTGCATTCCATCGATGGGTGCAATTTGTATGATGACAAAATGGACGATAAAGTACGAATGTGTAAGTCCTGAGTGGCATAAAAAGCATCTGGGTGATGGATAAGTACGGGAGCCATGGAAGCAAGTAATGCCTGGCCAGCGCACTTCACGTCCGATCAACCCCCTCCCTCCTACCTGTAATGAGTCGCGTGACACGCACTAAACGGAGTGGATGACACCGAGTGTCTAATGATGTCCATGTGAAGTAGATGTCTCCCTAACCCGTGTTCAAGAATGCTCCTCTCCCCTCCGATTCATGGTAACATCGATCTAACAATACGACGTGTCGGCACACCAATCAAGTGGTAGCCCCACGCGAGCGACTAGCTATGTTAGTTATGGCAGAGATCTAAAAGAACCAATCGAACAATTATAAATACATAATCTATTGTTTCAAATTTGAAAAACACTTTAAAAACACATGACTCTAACTTACCAAACTCGGTTAGACGTTGTAGCATTGAGACTTCATATCATCCCTATGGAGTGGTGGTGTTACAAACGCCACAGAATACGACAATACCACTACATATATGTATCATGGAAGTCCATAATACCTACCATAAGGTGTTGATGATCCCCGCATGTCGCTATCCCATAAGGCAATGGATAAGACGATACGGTCGCTTCAATCTCTAAAGTCGTTTGTGTACATCCACTCTATTGTAGTTGTCGTCATAAAGAGCAAGAGGGAGGTATGGCACATCCTATCAGAGCCCAACCGGCACAAGACTGGGGCTTCTGCACGATGTCACTCAATAGTCCTAAAACATATAAGCGGTGACATCGTCCGCCAGATCTCCTGATCAGATAAGCAGATATTTAGTAGCTGGTCAACCAACTCTCCGACATATGGCTACCATAAAACCTACATATTTACACTTGACATCAATAATGTTGATGTGAATATAAATGAAATTACTATAGAACCATATACTTTTACATATACCATTACATGATCAATGTTCAGGCTGCCTAACCGATCTCAACATGAGGAGTACACCAAATGAGCTTACGCACTAGTTGTCAAAAGGTACTCCACCTACACCCCAAGAGAAGAGGCTACCGCTCACCAAGCAAGCTCAACCAGTAATCCATTGTGGACAGTCGGAACTACTTCTCCATCGACGTCGTCATCATGTAAGGCATGAGCGATTGGAGGTGCTGGATATGCTGCTGGTCGCCCCACGTGAAGTCTCTCCCAAGACCATAGTTGAATACAAAATAAACAAAAAGTAAGCAAACTAATGATGCGTTGTGTATGTGAATGCATATGTAATAAAATAAAGTTATGGATACCGTAATAGTGTAATACAACCACTAATACCGCCTACTCATCCAAGTTGGCCTCAAGATAACTCTTTGTTATAATCAGTATACTACACCACCCTTAACTATGTCGCAGCCTATGTCCACCCGAGCAATGGGAGAAAGACATATGGATGCTGCACTCCTTCAACCCGCAAACAAGAAGGATCCCATAAGAGCTAAGGTGAAACCACGCGCACTTCCCTCTAAAGTGACCTCATCTACGTCAAGTGTCGAGGTGGATAATTGGTCACATAACCACCATATGGAGATAGTGGATCCTTTGAGAGCAGATCAACAAAGGGTGACACCGAGCAAAGACTCCCACACAACTCCGCTACATCGAACACACATC